>WHYT01015948.1:262797-342041 GCA_009806455.1 Tetrax tetrax | reverse complement strand
CGCCCCCGCTGCACTCCCGCGTTTCTTTCCCGCGTGGGCCGCCTCTACCGCCGCTCCCCTGAAGCCGTCTTCTGCTGGAAAGCACGGGGAGGGAAGTAAGAGGGGGGCGTTGGGAAGCAAATATCGGTTTAAATTTCATAGCGCCGTCGTGCTCCCCGGGTTACATCTTCTGGGTAAATGGTGAGCATCCCAGTAAAAACTGTCCCCAAAGGAAACGCGACCCAGTGATCAGAAGCAGCACTGCCGTAAGAGCTACGCACCTAAAAACAGGCGATACGGTGACATTCACAAAAATAATGTAGACAGTTAAAACCAGGTGGATCCACAAAGACCATAACGGTAGCTGATTGTTCAGGTACTGGCAATTAAGGGTATTAGAGGAACAACGTCCACGCATTCTGCTCTGAAGGTCTGCCAGTATGCCGGTGCCTCTGCTGGAGGACAGTGTCTCCAGACCTTGACAAATTTTTTTTACACTGAAGGTGGTGGAACACTGGAACAGGTTGCCCAGAGAGGTGGTAGGTGCCCCATCCCTGGAAGCACTCAAGGCCAGGTTGGAGGGGGCTCTGAGCAACCTGATCTAGTCAAGGATGTCCCTGCTCCTTGCAGGGGGGTTGGACTAGATGGCCTTTAAAGGTCCCTTCCAACCCAAACCATTCTGTGATTCTGTGGTCATCAGTTACATCACCACACAGGGCAGATGTCACGGAACTGATCCTGCAGCAACTCAGTAACTTAACAGAGACTGTGCAGCTTCCATCCCCAAGGTTTGTCTTAGAGCATTAATCAGAAGTTAACCAGTTGCTCTGCATGAGAGGGGATGGGGCTGGGCTAACTGGGGTGAGAGGAGGAGGAGATCTGCAGGTGGGGAGATGACAGTGGGGGACACCAGCGGTGCCTGCGTGTTGTCAGCTCAGCCCCAGTGAGCCCATTAGCTCATGCTTGCGCAGGCCCCATAGAAGCCAGAACAGCTCCGTTGGCTCCACACTTGAGCTCAGCAGCCCTCCAGCGGTCCCAGAGCGTGGGGTGCCAAGGACACTGGGGTTAGCCCAGCCCAGCTCTGGAGGGCCCTGCATGGGACTGAAGTACGTGTGCACTATGGAGAGGAGCCGAGGCTCCCAGAAAGCCACACAGGGAACTGTGTGGGCCTTGCCCTGCTGAAGCCTTGAAATGGAGGCACCTCAGGCTCTTCTGTGTGGCAACTGGCAACATCAGCTGGCTCGGGCACTCTTTGGCTTGAAAATGCTCTTATTGCTCCTAGACCCAAGCTGACCTGAAAGCCCATGCGAATGAATTTGTGCAAAGTCAGACTGTAGTTACCCCTGCGGGAAAATCAGGTAGAGGAATGATTTCTTTTAAACAATACCTTTATTTATCCTTCCTTATTTGAGCCTCAAGGATTTACACTCCCAGCACTTTCTTTAAAAAATACAAAGTGCAAAACTTCTAACGAATGAAGAAACATCAGAATTACCTACAACCCTACCATTCAAGCAGCTGGCACTCAAAGAAAAACCCTGGAAAGACAACATAATTGCAAGAGCAAGCAATATTTCTTGGCTGCTAACTTAATTCAGAAATGCGCTTGCTAGAGCGCAGCGGGGGAAAAATGGTCCTGGGGAATTCAGGAGGGCAATGCTCATCATACTCGGCTGAGGGGAAGCGTTAGGTGAATATGTGTATATATTCTGTCATGCGTATTAAGTGCTTAAAAGTAGGAAATTATATAATTGTAGACCAAAAGATGTACTGGACTGAGGTAAACACAAAATGATGATGTCAATCCTGTACGTACTAATCACCTCTCCCACTATGCCTTCACACGCAAGCTCAAGGAAGAAAAATTCTTTTTAAAAAAAAAGACTACCCTAAACCCTCATGAGCCCCCAACAATCTGACAAAATAGGATGCGGTGTTGCACGGCGCTCACTTATTCCCCAAGAGAGCTGGCGAGAGATCAAGCAGCCTGCGAGGGGTGCTGGTTCTGCTGCTCAGTCCGCTGCTGGGAGGTGCCTGGGCGCCTGGGTGCGTAGGAGCCCAGTACAGCACCGAGCGCCTGGTTCCCAAGCGGACTGCTCTGCTGCTGACTGCCAGCCTACGTGATGCATCTGGGGCTGGCTGTTGCCCAGGTTTTGAGAAACCGTGAGTCAGATTTGCATCCAGAATGAATCTGTTGCTAAAACCTTCTTGTTTTAAAATGCAATTTTAGATCCACACATTTTACACTTTCTGTAGAGCATGTCTAAGCTTTAAATAAAACCTTACGGAAGATACTAAAAAGATAGCAGCACTACAGGATTTGCATATAATAACAGATTCAAATAAATAATCCTACAGAGGTAAACCTTTTTCTCGCCGAAGTGTTTGGTTTACAAGAACTTCATTGTGTTTGAGCATAGTTGTGTGGAACTGAGTCTAGTTGCTTGAAAGATTACTTTTCTCTCTGTGATATACTGCCAAGTCAAACTCCACAGAGATTCACACGTTTGAGCTCTGCAAATTAAGTATGTGGAGGCAGCTGGCAGGGCACTCATTATCTCAGAGGGATCCCCGGTTTTGGAAAGCTCTATCTACTGTCGTCCACCAGAGCCTGGATTTGCTTACCTCTGGGAATGCAGCAAAATCCGTCATTTTTTTCTTCTTTTTTAAGACTGTTTGGAGGGTTTGGTTTAAACAAGAATTTACAAAGTATTGCCTGGGAATTTCCATCCTTCCTTATTTTCCATCAGTTTCCTCTTTCTCTTCCTCCCTTCCTTTCTCTCCTTTAATCAAAGAGGACAAGCTTACCTAGAACTTCAGCAAAATGAAGTCCTAGGCTATGCAGCGTATAAGCAAACTGCGGAATTCATTACTACACATAATCACTGAGGAAGGTCTATAGCGAATTTAAAATCTGATTGGACACCTTTAGCAATACAGCAGAGCTGAAGCAGGCTGTGCTGTCTGTACCAGCTCTGTGTATATATCTCTGTGAGTGTGTGAGTGTGTGTGTATACGCATATATAAAAGGAGTACTCAATTTCCCAGGGCTGTAGTTCTTGAGACTTCATGAAAATTATTTTTGCTAAAAATAATTAATATTTTTAGGACAAGTGATTAACATTCATTCTTCTGGGCTTATGCTGATGGCCTCTGAGGAAATTTGAAGACTGATTTTCCTATGTATACCAGTAAGTAACAGGCAGCATGGTACTGGATCATTGGTGGTAGGAGTTATTTTGGGAGGGGGGATTCTTTTTTATCTTGCTATTAAGTGTTTTTTCAAAGTATTTAAAATTTTCATTTTCTGTTTTAATTGCAAATGTATTAATTTTATCTGTCTTTAATCAAGTGTTTATATTTATTTTGAAAATGAAAAAAAAATTCAAGTTCTCATGTTTGCCTCCCAACATTTGTAGTTCTCACTGTTCTGTACACTTCGCATATAATGTATTGTCTTACGTTCTCCAGAATACATCCTATATATACTGCTTACACTCCAGACATGGTCCTACTTTCAAAAGTTACAAACTGGCTATGCTGGCTTGACAGTTTTCACCAAAAAATATCTGCAACCTTCTGTGACAAAAGCTTGTGGCAATGGTGTAGCAGTAATGACAACAGTTTTCTGGGACTGCCCAGTGAGAACAGAACTGTTAAGGCTTCTATTTCATTTTCTATTTACAGTTTTGAATTTAGGTGGGATAGATGAGCAAAACTTATTTGGTGATGAAGAAGATGTAGTTGTATAACTCACCTAAAAAATCCTCATCTGAATTATAGTACTCAAAAGAAAGTATTTTTGACAGTACTTGGTTTTATAGAATTATAGAATGATTAGGGTTGGAAGAAACCTTCAAAGGTCATCTAGTCCAACCCCCCTGCAAAGAGCAGGGACGTCTCCAACCATATCAGGTTGCTCAGAGCGCAATCCAGCCTCGCCTTGGACATTTCCAGGGATGGGGCATCCACGACCTCTCTGGGCAACCTGTCCAGTGTTTTAATAGTTATGCAGTATGTTGCTGCAGCTAGAAGGAAAATACAGTTCTCTCTTTGGGTTTCTGTTCATCTTTTGAGGTGAAAGAGTCATGTATGTTCTACGGAAAGTATAGGTTAGAAAAGGGCATGCAGTAGAATAATTTCTTATGAATGTCCTAATTCACATCCTAATTCAATCAGGAAGAATGACTGTATGCCTAGTTTAATTGTTACAATATTTATTTTGAAAACAGTCTGTGCCATTATTTTTATCTAGCACTATGGAAACAACCTTCAAAATATAACTACGTATCTTGAAAGATAAATAGATTTTGCATATGTGTTCATTAGAAACCTTTGTTAGAACACAGTCATTGTCATATCACTGGAATTACAAGATAAACTCACGTATGTGGGTTTCTTCAAGCGGAGAAAGCATTGCCTAAATGAATCAAACCTTTTGGACCACTTGTGTGCTTACTATCCACATCTGGGCTTGTACATGCTTCTTCAAAATCATCCTTTACAGACACTTTTTTTTTCTTAGTTCTCTGCCTGCATCACTAATTTTTAGTATCTTTCTCTTTTTTTCCTATTACATCTTTCTCTTCCTAAAAATACCAGAAAGCTCTGTGTTTAGCCTAAAGCTTTGTAGATAGACTCATGACCATGTTTCTGTTCTTGATCCAAAATCCAATTTCCCACTGAGGGCTAGGCTCACCAGCAGCTTAAGCTGATGGGAATGACTCCCTCCTCCTCCTCACTCAAATCTTTTATTCTTCCTTGACTTTTCATAGAGCAGCAGTATATATATTTAAGTCTTGAGTTTAAAACTGAGAGACTGAGCTGGGAATCTCATGACTGCAGATTGCTTCCCCAGGTGGGCTTATTCGCCGCTAGTCCCAGAACCACACCTGAATCAAGCTGCTCTCCACGTATCCCACAGTCACCGATTTTCTCCTTACCAGCAGACAACACCCCCAGTCATTTGTCAGCATTAATCTGGAATGAAATGCTTCAGTGCACAGCCTGGATGCGATGCAGTCATTTTGAGGAAGCTGAAGTTGTTTACCACCGTCAGCAGCAGTACAGGCATGAAGCTGTTCCAGACTACATCAGCATTTTTAGACTCTCCCAAAGAAGGAATCCTTCATTACTGCATTATTTTTATTAATGTGCCTTTGAAGCTATTTTTATAGGTATAGCTGGCCACAGGATTACCTGACAACAGCACAGCGAGAGTAAATTCTGCTGAAGGGCAAATATATTTTATAGTTATTATTGTTTTAGTAAACTATGCAGAATGACAGACAAATAGAATGTTTTGTAAAATAAAGACTTAGCAGCTACGTTTTCAACAATATTGTGAGTAATTCTCTGATGTGCAAATTGCTATCTTCTCCTTCTTAGCTTCAGGCCTGAAAAGGAGTTGAACATTTGTTAAAACAATTGTCTGTCCTTATTAGAGGATTATCAAATTATGCTTTTATCATTTTGTACTAGAAGGTTTTTTTTTACAGTGTTAATAATTTAAAAGGATTTCAGAAAATAATGAAATTAAGTAATTAACCTGATCAGACAGTGAGGATACATAGAGCTATTCAAATCAGCTATTTTTTAATTATGTTTCTTTCCTTCTTAAAACCAAATTTCAGAATGGTTTTGAAGGCTTCCTTATGCTCGTCTCTGTAATTCAACAAACCCCGCTGTTATCGGCCGAGACTCCCATTATGCGCTTTGTGACTCCGCTGAGATTTATCGCTGCTGCGAGGAGCCGCTGTAACAAATGGGGCCGCCTTTGCGAGCCGTGCAGGGATAGGCAGCATGATCCCGCAGCAAGGGCACTGGAGTGAGGTCCTGGGGGCCCCCTTTCCAATCTCAGCTCTGTGACTGACCAGCCGTGTGACCTTGGGTGAGATACTCCTGTATCTCTGCTTCCCCTTCTACCCTTTGTCTGTCTCAATTATTTAGACTGTAAGCCATGCGTGCCAAGGAGTGTTTGCAGCTGCGGCTCCGCGTGGCCTGGTGAATCCCCCCGGTCTCGGCTGAGGACTCGAGGCATTGCCATAATGCAGACAAAATGCAGTAATTTCAACATCCAGCATGTCACAGGAAATTAGCTCTTTAATAGCACATTTTATAGCTAGAAGTAAAATCCTGTATGCTCAGATGCTTCTTCCTGGTTTTACTTTGTTTGTTTGGTGAACAACGCATTTGTAGGAGTTTCTCTGCTGGGCTGCAGTCACTACTGAACAGCACATGTGTGCTGTGAGGGTTTTACATCCATAAGCTAACCACAGGAACCTAACCCACCTTCAACCTCATGCTCTCTTTGTGAAAGAAGGCAGGAATCTAAACATTTTCCCTTGCTCACATAATGTGTCCAGGTTTCCAGCGGGATTTTGCCTGGGGTACCAAAGCAAATGCTTGGTAGGACATCCATGACAATTCTACCAAGGAAAGAAAAGCCAGAATAAAATACCGTAATTCCTCTCCACAAATGCATTTTTATTACTGCTGTAAGAGCTGCTTGTTCTGCAGTAAGTTGTTCTGCAGAGTAAGATGATGCCAGTTTCATCACGGGTCAAAATAAAAGTTGATTTTATAGGCTTTGACCCTAATTTGCAAACTCCCAGGGTTTTCCAGCCTGTAAGGCTAGCTTCACTGTAGAGGGGCCATGCTTAGAAAATCTTCACAGTTGGATGGAAAAAAAGAGACTGAATTATGATTCTGCAAAATTAAAGTACTGGTATATTGATTATTCTGTATGTTGTATTGATTATTCTATAGATAGTTTGACTATGGGGCACTGCAATGGGGTTGAGAAGCTTCAGAAACGGGAAACAGGCAGCAGATTCCCGTGACCAAAATGTAAGAGTTTACTTGCTGCAATACACATACAATATGTGATGCTACCCATACAGTCTGTCAGGTGGCACGTCTTTTCTGAAGGCCTGCTAAGACACAGCAATTAACAGTGAATTAGTTAACTGATTTCTTTGAAAGGTAATTTCACTATTTTTGCTACCCACTGTTTGTCTGCCTGGGCCATTCTTGGCTCCCCCATAGCTAAAGGCTGATTCTTAAAGACTTCATGGCATATGTTGAAAAAAAGTGTTGGTAAATGGCATGCATTTTGCCTTAGGAATTACTCCTGAAAAGAGCCATACATTTGTACATACCCTGGTAATAGGTCTGCACACACTATGAAAGTGTCTTTTTGCATGTAACACTTGGCAACTTTGAAAAAACTTTTCCTAAAAGTATTTCCCTGTATTCTCTTATCTGACATCCCTTGTTTTAAAATAGATCAAAAGTAATCATACTAAAAAGTACAGGCCAGCTAGGACAATCTACAGACTGCAATAGAAAACTGTTTCTAAGGAAAAGAGAAGTTCAGTGAGGAACTTGTTAAATGTAAGTAAGAAATTATTTGCACTCTTCCTACAAAAGTGGGGTTTTAGTAGCCATTTTAGAAGCAAAATTAGTACATCTTGCCCTAATGATAAGGTTCATTGCTTGGTTTGCAGATTAAGTCCTGGATGGAGTTATGAAAGGAAAAAAAAGAGATATTGAAATAATCCCTGGAGTAATGAAAGGACATCATTAAGCCTCTTATCCTAGGGAAGCATAACTGGAGGAAAAAATGTAGCATTTGAAGATACTGTCTGGACAGAGAACAAAATCCTTAGCCTGTCAGAGTGGAATCTGAGACTGCTGGCAACCCAAGGTTGTAGCCAAAGTCCTGCAGTTTGTTTTGTGGTTCTGGTATGCTTATCAGCAACATGAAAAAAAGTCTCAAAAATGCCAAGCTATCACAGGAGCCTTCCCAAGGAGCCACTCATGTGCCTGTCTGCTGAGAAGACAATAGTTGTGATGGGTTCTTGCTACATGAATCTCTGTTCATAAGGACAAGAACCAAGACTAGCTCACCTGATGCAGCTTTGAAGCACCAGAGTAAAAAGCATTGGTATAACTTTAAACCTCAGGCAAACCTGAATTAGACTCCTGGAGAAAATCCTCACCATCATGTTCTTCAGTGCCGAGTCAGCAGTTTCAATTTTACATGAACAGTGGCAGTTTTTATAAAAAATAGTAAATATAATTGCAATAAAGTATGTTCCTCATATTAATGAGATCAGGAGGTATCTGAGTATTTATGATTGCTTGACTCAGGGTGACTTCACCTGCTGCTCACAGCAATTTGATCTGCTGGTAAGACAGCATAAAAATAAAGAGAAAAGAGCAAATGTAGGAGATCAACATATAACTGTGTCATTGCCTTCAGATGTGTCTTTTAAGTTTTTATCACCTATGAAATTTTTGTATGTGAAAAGGTCTAATGCTAGAAGACTACTGGTTAAGCAATTTGTGTGTGAAACAGCTGTAGGCTTTCTTTATGCTGCCGACACTAGCGAAGTGTATTTATTGCGTACTTCTTCTTTTCCAGTGAAAACATTGATCTGCAGTTCCTTTAGGACACAACTATCAGGTATATAGTAAAGTTTTGTAAGGTAAGAATTGATCTGAGCACAGCACTGACAGCATGATTTTAAATCAGTGAAATTAAATTGATGCAATTAGAGCCAAGGAAGGTAAACTGGTATAACCTGAGTCAATGCCAATAAACAATGCCCCAAACAAAATACAGTTAGTTAAATAAATCAGTTAGCAGCATATGTTAACATCATGTGCCTTTAGATAGTCCCTTCCTAGGGCTGCTTCCAGTAGAGTTCAATGCGGATTAGCATGAGTCCTGCCGTTGCTCAATGATTTCATGAGCCAGGTGGAAATAAAAACAGTGCCTAAAAACTAGTGAATAACTAAAAACTAGTGAATAACTAAAACAAAGGACTTGTACAAGCAGTTGTACAAAGGAGTTTAACCTAAATGTGTTAGTCTTCTTAAGATAAAATGACTTAATATAACAAAAAATAAAATACTATGTCTCAGCAGATGCAATAGTTTTTGTAGTGCTCAAAGTCTTCAAGAATGGATATTTTTTCTAGAAGTTATCTTTCAGTCAAACATGCATTATGCGTACTCTGTACACATTACATAGGTAGGAAATAAGACTTAAAGCTATGAGAAGAGTTCTTTCTGGTGTTGGTTTTTATGAATCCATTTGGAATCAGTGAAACTTCTGCACATCAACCAGACATGAAAAAAGCAATTGTTTGTGAAAAAAAGCAGTTGTTCGTGCCGCCTGAGTGCTTAGGCACTGCTGCAGGAGTCTGGGCTTTTCCTGTGTGACTGTGTTAAACACGAATTAGGGTCCCAGCTCTACTGAAGTACTGAGATACATGGAAGTCTTATCAGGAAAAATCACACCATTTTCTGCAAACGGACCATTAAGGAAGCCTGTGTGCTTCTTCCAGGTTAGCAACATTGTTTGCAGTGCAATTTTCTCCCTGGAAGTTAAACTGATGCAGTTCCTAGTGTGGATGTAGATACGTTGGATGCTTTTATACTGGAGCAGTCTTTTCTCTTTCCTAGTTGGAAAGCTTAAGCCTTTGAACTGGCAAAACTGCGTCCATTCGAATGAGGTTGCAGCACTTAAAGGATTCCAGCACAGCTGTTGCCTTACTTTCATGTCGGCAAGGTCCACGCTTCTTACACTGCTGAAGATAAATGCCTTGAACTTTCAGTTCAGAACGTGAAAAGATGACCTAGGCACACAGTCGTACTGTTTTAACTCTCCTTGGCTGTGTGGTACAAGGGGCAGTAATACTGAAGCTAGACTAATCTAGGCTATTATTCAGTATTTAAATAAATGAAACAGAAAGAACACAGCTAAGACTATCCCAATAAATTTGCTAAAATGCCTGTTTTCCAACAAAACAATTTCTTTTTTTTTTTTCTTTTTAATAAGTTTCTTTTTTTGGGGGTGGAGATATGCACAAAAATGTTTGAAAACTTGGGCAGAAAAATTTTTACTTTCACATCTGTGAATACTAAGAAAATTTAAGCTCATGAGCTTGTTCTAGGTACATTTTGCAGTCTTTATACCCTACATTAAGCACCAATTAGAAATTGAAAGTGAATAATAGTAAAGATTAATTTTTCCACACATTTCTTATAATTAATATAAAAAGTATGTGTGACAGAAAAGGATTACAGACAAACAGCACCCACTTCCCCTCTAATCTTTATCCCTTTCCTGACTAAGTGCTATCTGCTAATACAAATCCCCAAGATCCTGACCTCTCTTTTTTGCTTTCCTCTCCTGCAAGCACGGTGGAGGAAATGATTCCTGTCACGTAGCCAAAGGGGGCATATTTACATGGCTCCCTATGATGTGACGAGGAAATCCTGTTGCAGGGAATTCAGGAGGAAAACAAGTAGGTTGCCTGTTCTGCCCCCTTTTTTTTTTGGAAGTCCTGCCTCCACTCCTCTGCAGATTTGCTTCCTGAATTGCCACTTCTGTGACTTTATCTTTACAGATCTCTTTGTTTCTGAATTTTCTTTCTCCAGTTTTGAAAGTAGAGGTTTCCAGGACATTATTCTCCTTCCTGATATCTCACCAGATATTAAGTTATTAAGTTGTTATCTGCTGTAGATTTTTGCTTTGCAGATTTTGCTTGTATTACTTGTATTTTTTTGTTCCTCCACTGATCATCTTTAAACTCTGCACCAAAGTAAGGAATCACTGTAAGGAATCACTCTAAGTCCTTTAATTCTGTTCTCTTCTGGGCTGGGGGAAAAAAACCCCACTGTAGATAGGAGGATATTACTATTTCAAATCCTAAAGCACTCAAATAGCTTTGGCTGTAGCCTAGAGGAAACCAATTATAGAAGGGTTTAACATTTGCTTTTGAATGCATTTAGTTAATCTGTAGTACTGTGTTTATTATTTTCTAGATTATATTATAAACAACGTATGAAAACTTGGTGTGAGGGCTTTTCTTCACCTACCAAGTCAATACCTACAAGGCTGATTTCCCTTCCCTATAGGCTCTGAGATCAGTAATCAAAATCATCAGTGAAACACATGAGTGGACTAGAAAGGAAACCTTTAGCAAATGTAGGACCCTATGTAAAAATCAACATGGAATTTATGCAAAACCCAATTTTATTCAATGCTCCTTATAGTAAAAGCTACAGAGTGGTTGTTAAGAAAGCACGATGCACGTGAGTCTCATTCTGCTGTTTCATACCAGGAGTGTCCTCCTTCAGGAGCTACTGCTCCTTCAGCTGGCAGCTGGCTCGTGTGTTTAGAGCTGGATCTGATCAGAGACCACAAGATTAAATGCAGAAGCACTTTTCTACTGTAGTATTAGTTTTGATCCACAATGTTATATGTTAACAGCTTTAAGCTTTGGGAATATTTAGGTCTAGATCCTACTTCATGTCTCAGAACCATTTCTACTTTTGTGCAACGGACAAGAGCCTATTTGAAAATGTCTCTGCTTTCAGAGAGTTTATCTAAACAGAAAGACTTTATAATTTATTCTAAGCTCATGATTCCACATATATGTTTTGGTCCGTGTCTCCTATTTGTAGTCTTTCAGAATGACACAGAAAGGACACAGCAGGCCTCCAGGGATTAAATCAAATTTACCAAGATCAAATGATGATTTTGTGTTCTGCCTTCTGTCAGTCTCAGGATAAGGAAAATCAGATCCAATTTCCTCGTCTAGGATCTCCAGTGTGGCAGTAATTTAGAAACACAGCAAGCTAATGGTTCAAGCCTTGTCATACCAGTCAAAGAGATTGCACAATCATTATTTGCTTAATTTTTTAGTATCTTTCTTCTTTCCACTAATACTGGTGTTTATCCAATGCCAAAAAGATCTTTGACTTGCTTAAAGATGTTTGGGCTGAAAATCTGATATCTTGTGTTTCAGGTAAGAGCTAGTAGAAGGGTAGATACTGTTGGGTAATGACCAAGTATGAGTTCCACAGTATAAAGGTGTACAACTCTATAGAGTAGAAACCTGTAGAATATTGTAAATGTTTTGGGAGAAAAAGCTATTTTTTCTCCTTAAAAATAGTAAAAAACAGCAAGGGTCCAAAATTCTAATGACCTCTCATTCTATAGTGCAGCTCTTTCTCTTCTTCAGAGTGGAATGTAAAAAGAGGTAGAAGAAGTAGGAGTACAAGAGGAAAGGCAAGAAGTACTAGATCTATAAGCATTCTGGAGGTTTTTCTTATTTTGTTGAAAAACCCTGAAACACTCAATTGCAAATTTTTCTTTTATTAACTGATGTTTGTATCTCAGAAGGTGAATGAAGCTTAGAGATGAGATGATTAAAAAAGACAAGAGCTACAGTTCTAATTTTGCCTTACAATTTTAAAGGAAAAAAAAATCCAGTATAATTATGGACTGTCAAATTGTCAAAGATTATAAGATCAGGGATTTTCCCCCTCAAAGTTTGCTTTCAACAACTATGTAGGGAATAGTGAACACTCTGAAAAGACCTGACTTGAATAAGAAGCCAGCACTGTGAAAAGGTTGACCAACACTGCTTGTAAATACAGGACCTTGATGACTGGGTCTGTGATTTGGGGTGTTTTCCACATGCCACTGGGACATGGAACCGTAGCTCTGTGGCTGCCCACCTCTGGGCATTGTTTGTGTGGCCACCGGCCCCACACATGGCCCTCAGCTCGCTCAGCAGTGCTGTGGGACAGCAGCGTCTGAGCTGACTCTACTCTAGCAGATGGGACACGGCAGGATGCGCAACCTCCATGGAGCAGGATGAGAGCTGTCAGCGCACACTGCTGGTGTTTTGAAGCAACATAGGGGTTGTTTTTTTTTTTTTTTAGATTTGCTCAGTTAAGCTACCAAAAATACAATTTCCGCATGTTTGACCGCTACGTTATGAGACCATCAATTTTTAGGAGGGTTTTATGAAGTCTTGATCCAGGCAAACATGGTTATTAGATAACTTCTATCTTGTTCTAAAAAGAAAATAAAAACTACAAATAAAGTAGTAAAAATGGGCAATAATAAAAACCCTTAAGGATTCTGTGTGTGCAAGGGGAGGATTTAGGTTCAGTTTTGACTAACAGGAAGAGATGGAAATGTAGATCTCTAACATGAATCATTGTCCCTTCCTCATCATAAAGTTTAATTTTCAAGTAGTTTAGCCTCAGATTACCAGAAATAATTTCTGGCTCCACTGTAGATAATGTTGATGAAACAGCTGTAGATCTAAGGGTCATTAAAGAATTCTTATTCGCAAAATTATGCACTTGCCTTTAATCACGTATTTAATTCTCTTTGAAGTGAATGGGGTTTAAAAATGTCATTCAGTTCTTCGTGAGTTTTCCTCAGGACCTGTCCATACTTCTATGTGGTGAGTGTGGTGAGTGCTCACTTTGCAAACCTAGCTATCCTCCTGAAAGCCCAAGAATCAGGGACATGTGGGATCCCTCTGTCATGTCCCAGGGGACTCTACCTGGTACCACGTTTAAAAGACACCAGCCAGAGCTGACCAGTGCCAGGAACGCAGCCCTGAACACCTCCCTTGGGTTTATGTGCAGGGTAAGCATGGGATGGCTGGGGGTCTGAGCACCTCTCCTCAGGGTAGTGAGTCAGGAGACAAATGCTGCATGCTATTTCTGGCAAGAGCCAAACCTTGTTGTTGTTATTCAGTTCCCAAAATAATTTTGTTCTTTCCTCCCACAGAGGCTGAGGTGAAGAAGATGTCCCCCATGCTGCAGAGAGGAGCCTCCCTGCAGGCTCCATGCCCCAGGGCAATGCAGAAGTCACCACAGATCCTTTTGACAAAAGCCCATTTGTTGAGCAACTCTAGAATAGCCTGAAACAGATAATTTAAAAGAAAATAGAGCAGGCCTGAGGCTTAGCACATTCCCAGGTTTGGCTCTGTGAAGAAACCTCCCAAGCTGCAGAAGAGACAGGCTCCTCCGCTCCTGCCTGCCCAGTCAGCCCCTTAGAAGCAGGGGTAAGCTCTGCCCAGCTATCGGCCCGCCTCAGCTGCCTCCAGCAGCACCACAGGGTCTTCTGGGGAAACCAGGACCTGTTGCCTCTCCAGAAGGGTCTTCCAAGCCTGCCCTGTCTTCTCCTTTCATCCAGCAGGTGCTTTAAACACTCAGGGAGCATTTAGAGGGAAGCCATCCTTCAGGCAGCCCAGGGCAAGGGCTCTGCTCTCTGTTTCAGCAGTGCATATAGAGACAAAAAAGAAAAACTGGTCCAAAACCTGTTCTCTCACATCCCTTCTGTTGTCCCTATGTGCTCTATATGTCCTTGGTCTCATGGACAAAACTAATTGCCTGAGAAGACTCTCTTGCTCCCAGGAATGCCAGTGTAATGGTTGCACTCAGGAGAAGAGGATTTTACCACGACTAGGACCCTTGCCAAAAGCCAGCAGAGGAAGAAGAGGGTGGTGAGGATGAGGAGGACAGAGGATTTGACGGTAGATGGCATTTACACTGGTGGCAGTGGACAGCATGGTAAGTATAACTCAATATTTTATATCCAGATAAAAACCATGGATGTTGGGTTGTATCTATCTGAGTATTCATGCATCTGGGTTATGAGCAGGGCTGGTGTTTGTTACAGGTGGCCAGCTGGCTAGAATAAATTCCAATGACTTTTATTTTCTTTTGGACTGGAGATGTGAAAGAAAGGAAAACAGGGAGCTGCCTGGGAACAAAATTAGTCAGATGGACACACTTGCAGGATGGCAGCCAGTGAAGTACGCTGTTATTGTCTAGAGCTTTTGCAGCTCTGCTGAAACTGGCTGTCAGGGAGATTTTGTCATCTGATAATCAGTAATGGTGAAGAGCTCAGGATGGAGAAGGGAGGGGAGATGTACTTCTGAGGCAAGGAGCCAAGAGGAGTCCAGCCATTGCAACCGCACTACTCAGGCAGGTCTCTGCTGGGGCAGTGTTGGAAAGGCACCTTTTGACTTTGACCACAGCCCATCCCTGGTGAGAAGAGCATGTTGGCTCAGCTCTGGAGAGCAGGACAACTCCCAACAGCTGTTATCCTGCAGCTGTGCATGGCAGGGAAGTGGGACTCTGTCGTGCAGAGCATATGAAGCACATGTGTGAGCAGCAGCAGTGCTGGGGCACAGGCCTAGACTAGCCAGGCTGTGTTCCTTTGTGGATCCTTCAGTGGACTTGGACTTCTGTCACTCCTTAAGCCTGGAGGGTGAGCAGACCACCTCAGAAGGTGGAGGACTAGGTGCCGTTGAGGTTTTCGCCCAGTTGGATAGCTACAATGCTCTTTTTCTGACTCCAGGTGGCTAGCTGCAGTTAGAAGTTGCAGAAGTTATCCTTGAAAGACGAGAGAGAGTCTAGGAGATCATATCAACTTTGTAATCTCATCTCGCTCCAGTGCTTGCATACCGGCTTGTATTCTCTTTGCCATCTTTTACCTTGTCTGCTGTATAAATTCTGGTTTAGCTGCAGATAAAAACATCTAAAATACAGTAACTAGGTAGCTACCATAGAAGAAAATGATTAAAAACTTGTTTAAGTAGGAAACAGAATTCCGAGAAACAGTCAGTCCTTGAAGGCAACAGGACTTTGTCAGTGTAGTTCAGATCCATCCTCAGATCTGTGCTGTTCAATATTCATAGACACCATAGTTCAATCAGTCAGTGTCAAAGAAAGATTGTGGATGACCTTAATTTGTTTAGGATAGTAAAGCTAATTGTGGGATGCAGGATGACTGTACAAAACTGAGTGAGCTGGCAGAAAAATGCCAGATGAAATTTGATGTATGTACATGTAAAGTAAGGATATGTTTTTTTCCACCTTGAGATGCAGGTCTAACTTCCCACTAAAAGAAGCAGATATTATAAGGGGAGCTGGAACAAGTTGAGGAGGTATTAAATGCATAGAGGCTATATCTAGCCCTGAAAGTCACCAAGCTGGAAATAATTGATGACTGGAAGAGCATTAGGGGTATGCATCGCTTATACTTATCCTGTTCTCACTCTTCCATGTGAAGTCTTTTATGATTACTTTTGGAAAGAGCACAGTGAGCTAGAGGGACTGTTACACAACAAGCATTATGCAGAATAAACCATGAGCATGGCTTATTGTTCCTTCCTATCTTCCTGCCTTCCTTCTTTCCTCTTCTCCTTAATGCAAGAATTGTGTAAAAAAACTGAAGGTTAAACAGATCTTTAAAGTTTTCAACAGCTGCTATTTGGAGGAGGGAGGAAAACAAACCCTGCACAATCACTGAAGGTAGGTGTTCCCAGAAGGAAATTTTTGATTTCCCATGATGCTCCCTTAGCATCCATTGGATGCAGACATGGGCAATAGGAGACAGGGCTGCATTCACTGAAAGACAAAAAGTGACCGAGGCAGAGAACAAATTGTTCTGTTAGTGGGATGATTTAGGGTTTTATCGTATACAAACAGCAACTTTGTTGTAATTGTGATAGTTTTAAGGTTATAGATGCAGCAATTTTTGGAGAAGAAATAATACCTTTTGTTCAGCTGACTGATACAGCAGCAAAACCCATTGGGCAGTGCTGGAGCAAAGGCACTGTGGCCTTGGGCACAAAACCCTTCCTCCAGGCTTGGACAGATGCCTCTGTCTGGGACACACAGGCCTTTCTTTGCTCTGAATCAGGAGCTTTTCCCTGAGATGGGAAGAAGGGCTTTTGTGCCTGTAAGTTTTCTTGTTTTCTGCAGCTCTACCAGCTGGTCTAATACAGGAAATCATGCCTCACTTAACTTGCTTGTATCTGATAGGGATCTCGTAGATGAGGTACCAGGAGATTGCGTGCAAGAGATTTCAGCATTATTTTTGGATACTGCAAGACTGTTTAAATTTTTCTGCAAACATCTTCTGTTTGCACAGTTTACATTGGAGCTTTATGATGGAGGCTTTATAAAAATAAAGAATAGGGAACCTAAGATGAGAAACTACCAGCAAAAAATGTTGGTATATTCAGTAGCCAGGCATAGGTAGATTATTAAAGCTCTCCTTCAGACAGAGACCTGGCCAGCTCGGGCTCAGGGCAGCCAGTGTGGATCTTCTGGAGTTTCCCGGGATGAGCAGTCTGTGGGCTTCATCTGTGCTGCTGGCTGTCTCACGAGGTGGGGAGATGGAGTGAAAAGTGGGCAAGGAGCCACAGCTTGTCCTGTCTTCAGTTGTCTGAAATTTACTCTTTCAAGCCTTAGGGTCCCATATTTGCAAGACCATTATGCAAACTGAGGAATGCAGACAGGGAGGAATTAAGGGATTTACTCACCCTGATATACAAAGGCAAGTCACGGCTCACAACAGCTCCAACGTCCTCAGCTATATCCAAGACCAAATACTAATAGAAGATCTGTATCCTTCACTGTCCTGTGGTCTGTTTGATTGTCTTAATCATACTCTGTGATCACTTGCCCTCACCGAAACTGCAGCTTAACAGAGCTGTAGTCACAGTCATCATGCTGTCAGGGGTGACAGCTTTGACTGCCTGCCTTTCTGTTTCCCACTGAATTGCTTTGATGTGGATCCCCCACATCTTGAGTGAGCTATCTAATAAGTCACCTACTGTGTAAAAGCTGGGTACAGTTCCTCCTCCCACTGTATTTTTTAATGAAAATATCCATGGCATCTGCTTTAGTCAAGCCTTCAGGGACATAGCTTCTCTCATCTCGTAATAAGGTTTGGGAGGATTACAAGAGACAAAATTTACCTAGGTTACCAAAAAAGTGTGTGGGAAATTTTTCAGTTCAAACAACTTTGATTTAGCCCTGACCAGGGGTTTAATTTCATTTAACACTGGTCACCTAGAAAGGAGTCATCTGGTCTAGTTCTGACTTTCTCCCAGGCAATGGAGAAAGTACCTTGCAACAGGAAGGCAAGTTATCCCCACTCCTCTAAGTCCCAGTTTAGGGATGGGCTAGGAGGAGCCCTCTATTCTTCACTTCTGCCAGTCTCTAGAGCAGGTCCAGAACTACCTTTCTATGCATAGAATTTCACTGATGCTAAATATTCATTATTCAGATGGTCTCACAATTATGCATCGTGAGTTATAAGTAGGCACAGGCTGAAAAATATATTGGTTGGCTAAAAGCAGCCATGACTAGTTGTTCTCCAGGTACCCAGCCCCCTGAGCTGGAAGACAGGGAAGCCCCCATAATCCAAGAGGAAATGGCTAGTGGCCTGCTACACCACTTAGACAAAGTTTGGTGGGAGTGTTGATCTGCTTGAGAGTAGAAAGGCTTTACAGAGGGATCTGGACAGGCTGAATCGATGGGCTGAGGCCAGTTGTGTGAGGTTCAACAAGGCCAAGTGCTGGGTCCTGTTCTTGGATCACAACAACCCCATGCAATGCTACAGGCTCAGGGAAGGGTGGCTGGAAAGCTGCCTGGTGGAAAGGGACCTGGAGGTGTTGGTTGACAGACGGCTGAACATGAGCCAGCAGTGTGCCCAGGTGGCCAAGAAGGCCAGCAGCATCCTGGCTTGCATCAAGAACAGTGTGGCCGGCAGGACCAGGGAAGTGATTGTTTCCTCTGGACTCAGCACTGGTGAGGCTGCACCTTGAATACTGTTGTGGTGGGTTGACCCTAACTGGGCACCAGGTACCCGCCAAAGCTGCTCTGTCACTCCTCTCCGCAGCTGGGCCAGGGAGAGAAAATATAATGAAGGGCTCATGGGTTGAGCTAAGGACATGGACATCACTCACGAATTACCATCATGGGCAAAACAGACTTGACTTGGGGAAAAATTAATTTAATTTATTACCAATCAAATCAGAGTAGGATAATGAGAAATAGAAACTAAAACTTAAAACACCCTTCCCTCACCACTCCCTCCTTCTCGGGCTTAACTTCACTCCCAATTTTCTATGATTCTAAATCTGCTGAAGCCATCTTCTTGGTTCAGTTTTTAGAATATCTTTCAGAAAGGCATCTCACAGTGCAATGTTTGGGCCGCTGTAATCAGATCGGGGATAATATGACATAAGTTGTAAGGAGGATGCAACCATTATTGCTACACTGTTTGCAAATTAAGTTTAAAAAAGTCTAAAGAGAAGTAACCTGTAACAGACCTTGTGCACACAACAAAGTGACAAGAAAACACGTATTAAGGTAGGATAGTTATTTTTCTTTTTTTATCTCTAAACTCCATGTCTTTACTGGATGAGTGTAAAACTATCCCGATTGTTCTCCAATTCCCATCTTTCAAGCTGACCTATCTCAGCAACACCAGGAGCCTGTCTTCCACTTGGCTGCACCTTCTGCACTCACCAACACATCATGCTGATCTCATAATCCTAAATGGTGTTTATGTCACACAGGGCAGTCAAGAATCTTTGTAAGATATTTCTGCAGTTGGAATATCCAGGTAAGATTAAGATAAAGACCTTATGTTTTGGCTACATATGACACCAAACTGTTCAGAAACATTTTTTAAAAACGACTGATATTAAAGTTCAAGTTATTTTCTCATTATTTCTCTCATTCTTTAGCCATTGTCATGTGTTCATCTTTGCAAGGATTCTTTAGTGAAAATCAATCTGGTCCTATAGCCCCCTCTCCTGTGCATTTATCATCAGTGCAAGAATTTCAGCAATTGGGTCAGCTCTGCAATACTTGTTTCTTGCATACTTTTGGAGAGACCTATAAGTTTGCTGATTATTCCAGGTTTGAACGGTTCATAGCTAGTAGTGAATTTATAGTCATTGTAACTCAGTGTGTTGGAGGAGTACTGTTAAAGTAGGCAGCTAAAAAGGAGGCAGAAGCAGCTACATTTTTTCAAAAATTTATGAAGGTACAGATCAGCACCTGCTGGGTTACTCAGAAATGCCTGAGCAGGCTAAACATCTAATTTTCAAAGGGAGATTATTAGAACCTCTTTTTGCTTATCTGTCTGTCTACTAAATGCCAGCCTCTACCCCGGGGCTTCTAAACACCTTGGAAATGCTGCCAGAGAAGATCTACTGCTCTGGTGGAAGCATTGAACTAATTGATAGCAGGATTTAGTTTTTCAGTGTCACTCGAAGGTCAGTCAGAACTTGCCTGGTAGAATCAGAGATTAAACCAGGGATTTAATCAGGAAGCTATCATTCCTTGGGTAAAAGCTGAAGCTAATTTTATAGTTGCGTTTACTGTGCTGATGGCTCTCCCTCAAAAGCCCCTCTGCCAGGGAGTCTGACCTCTCTGTCTCACCCAGTTCAGTCAATATCGTCACTGCGGCTCCCTTCACCTGGGCCACGCAACAGGCAGCACAACAGTGGCAAACTCCTGTCCAGCCAATAACTGGTGGAACCTTTCATTCCCTGGATGAAGCTTCTCATATGTCCCAAATTAATCCCAATGTACTGCTTTGTTTATTCTCCCATTGTTTTCATGGGAGGGTTCTGTGACATACAGATACATATCACAGGGCTGGTGCCATGTGCCTTCTCAGCTCTGGAGCTGTCCTAGCTTGCAATATATGGTTTACAACTGTAGGCCTGCCCATGCTGTCATGATTTTGTTTCACGTTTCTCCTGCTGCAGAAGGGCACTACTGTTCTGCCAGGGCTGTGACAGCAGATGTGATTGCAAGGAATGGACTTCCATGCTTTGAACGAGGGAAATCTTGACCTATGTTGAGCCTGGGTTTAGGACACCCTGACAGGGACTCCACTGTTAGTACACATGGATCTATATGAAGAGCTGCAAAGTGACATTTCAGCTTAGGAAAGCACCAAGGTAGAGAAAAGCCTTGTTGCAGCCATGAAAAAGTTGTGATTTACTGCCTGTTGTTGGTAACTAGTTTATTACTGCTGCTGTTGACCCATGTGTGGCCCTAAGTGCCAAGGACGACAAAGGGTGGTCAGTGCTAGGACAGCTCTTTTGATGCTAACAGCCAATCTGGCAGCCAGGAGGAAGCCACTGTGACCTGGAAGCTCCAGTCATAATGCTGCTTCCTGACACTGAGGCTTTGTCACTTCTACTGCTCACAGCCACAGCAAAAGTGTCCCCAAACTCGACTTTGCCAGGTAGCCTGCAAGGCAGCCAGTGGGATAGGGGACACCCTAGACCGGGGGTTCTCCTGCTGCTTCCTCCCAGGCCCCAGCTCTCTCCTGTACCGTGTACCCTGGGAATCCCAAGTGCAGCTTGGAGATGTTCTGGCTAGTGTTTGGAGTTAAAACTATTTTGGAGAGCATGATTTAAGTCAGTAATTTTTAAGCTAAAACTCTTGAGTTTTCTGGAACAGAGTTTTTCATTATCCATCTTATCCATCATCCTCAGGAAACCCCCAAGCTTGGTGCTCCTCCATATGCCGGCCCTCTTGAAGCTAGTTGGACAGAGGCTCTCCAAGAAGGTTATGGAAGTACACTGTTTATTTCCCTTTTACATTAAAAATCTAATCAAAAAAGAACATCTTTATTTATCTAGTACTAAAAGGACACTCTGGGACACAAAAGAGTGCCCTCTTCTGCCTGAAGCAACACAAGCTCCTGCCTCCAGAAATATCTGGCCCAGGTTGCGGAGTGGTAGCATACCAGTGAGAACAACCTAAATCCCTCTGTAGAAGTTACTTTACTTCCCATGAAATAACAAGTGCTTCACAGCAATTAGAAGACAAAGAGAGCACTGTTTTAGCTGAATATTTGGGATAACCCCATGGTTTCCCTTCTTGGCTCCAAGGGCTGCAAACTGACTTCATGCTGTGTAACATCTAGGCATGAATAAAATGAATTGAGAGTCCTGTCAACATCAATCCCTGTTGTGTTTCTTCTGGTTTTCCTTCCCTTCCTCTCTCAATGTTTTCTTCTTCTCTATGCTATGACTGAAGGAAGAATAGACAAGGGACAAATTTAAGTTTTAGTGAAAACACTGGATTTGGGGGGCTGGAGAAGTTAAATTATTGCTTTTAAAAATCACTGCCGGGGAGAAAAGCCATTGGAAAACCAAAATCATTGTACCATTTAAATGTTTCTGACCAATTGGACTAGTAATTAATGTATATAAAGAAAACAATATCTCTATACATTATACATTATAGATCTAGTGGTATTCTTTAGCAGGGAAAAACGCGCATAGCAATGAAATGTAGTGTATGAATATTTTAAAGACTTTTTCATTTGCCAGATAAGTACTGCAGGCTTTTTGTGGAAGATACAGTTTTAGGACACCCTCCTGATCTTTACTGACATTTGTGGGGAGGAAAAGAGCAAATGTGTATTTTTGTCCTTCTTAGTTTTTATTTTCTTATGAGTCATTACTCTCTTTTTCTTAGTGCTTCTTATGAGAGTATACATGAGCTGTATATAATATTATCTTAGCTTATTTATGGATGCATTAAGTATCTTTTAAAGTTCAGTGCATTCTCTTCCCTCGAAGCTACTCAAGCCCTTTTATTACTTTGTTCTTCTGAATCACTAACAATATTTTACCCTACTCTGATCATTATACAAAAGTAGCTGTTATATGGAAACAGAGATATGAGGAAACACTTTCTCTTATTTTCCTGGAATGAAAGCCTCATTAACCAGACTAATTCTGCCTTGGCAACTGCTCACTTTGACTCTGGTCTGGAAATATATAATGTTGTGTGTAGCACATCACTAAAACTTGGAGACAGAGTTTTGTTATGCATGGTCCCAGTGGGGTGTCTAGCTCAATGGGACCCTCATACCTGCTGGCAGTCTCTAAAGTGATTCAAGGACAGAAGCAGAGTTACAAGCTCAGAAAAAAAAAATCTATTGTATTTTATAATTGCACACAATCAGATTGGGTGGGAATAAGATAGCCATCAATAGATCCAGGTTTTCAACTGGTAGAGAGAACTTATTTATTTGAGTGGAAAGGTTCAGAGATAGCATGTTTGGCAGCAAAACAATCTGACCTGTTTTAAGGAGTTTTAGAAATATTCAACCACTTGTGTTAGTGGAGGACTAGGAGAGCTCATCCGCTGCTCTGTTTCTGCTCTGCGGGTGCTTGATGTGGCTGTTGCAGAAAGAGTTTTGGCTGACTCTGTGCCCTCGCTTGGCTTCCTCTGCCTCCACGCTGATTTTCTGCATAGGCCTCGATACTGCAGCTGTGAGGTTAAACTGTTCTTCTGATCTTCCTTGGTTGCTCAAGGTGCATTCCCAGTTCAATGCCTATCAATATCTTTCTCTGACAGAAGGCTTGCACTGCTCTCAGATCAAACCCTGGGCTGCTGCCTCCTATGCCTCTGTGGTTACCTGAGAGGCCTGACTTATTTGTCATGCCTGCAACACTCTGGGAGCAATAACTTTGCTTCATAAAGAAAAGTTATTTTGTAATTATTTATTATATAAAATCACAGACTTTAAAGCAAGACAGTCATGTACATTCACTCCTAGTTTACAACTTTCAATTCCCAAAGCCTTGAGTCCCTGAATGCTGCCTTACGTAATAGCAAATTTGTGTCCTTGCTCTGGAACTTATCATTTAAAACCTAGCCCAGTCCTTTGATCTCTTCTCTTAAACAAAGCCACCACTGCTTAGCTGTCTCTAGCCTTCTGCTGTGAATGACTACCTCCAGCAATAATAAACAAGTCCTGCGATGTGATGGAGACAGAATGGAAGAGCTGTGAATTGAATAGTGCCTAACGTTGTTGTACAGGTGTACACCAGAAATCCCACAGCCTTTATGCTTATCTTTCCAAAACTTTTTTTCTCCCCTGTTAATAGGTAAACAAAACCTTTCAGACAGGAAGCTTTAATAATTCAGTGAAGGTATTTGTTGTCTCTGACCAGAGCCAGGCCAGCAATCACATTGAGATGTCAAGGAAATAATTAAATGGATGTGTTGAACAAGTGGTGTTGTATTGAGTGGCTGGGTGGTTTTTGAACACATGAGCTTAGGTTCCACTCCAGATGAAAGCATCTAAATTTGAATGTCTACACACGAGCTTGCTGTCTATAGTTCCACTATTGTCAGAGGCGTTTAGGGTGTTGTTCAACAGAGCAAACACAGGTGTCTCATTTAGGGCAAAGAATCAACCAAAAAACTCCCTGGGTGGTATTGTCTACTGCCTTGACTCAGTTGTCTGAGCACAGGAGCCTAATGTCACTTGAGGTGTCTGCAATGTATTGGCAGATACGACATACCAGCTGCAGAAACCTGTGCCCTTCTGGAAGAGCAGCTAGAGGCTGGTGGGGCACTTCTGGGTGTACTATTTGACTCTATGCACGAGTGTTTCAGCAAAAGTACTGAACTGTTGAATTCCATCAATAGCTAGCTCACGTGCAGAGGCTTAAATAGGTTTCCTAATCTGGAACTGATTCATACCTGTGATCTTTCTTTCCTGGCTCTGAGAGTACTCGGTGAGAAATGAAAGCACAGCTAGATGGCTGCAGTTCTCTCCAATATGGAGTGTAAAAAACCTGCTGCCATCCAACATGGACCCTGGGGGCGTACTGATCCCTCAATTCTGTACTGACATCGAGAATAAGGGAGAAAGGCTGTCAGGAGCTGGGTGGATACCAAGCCCATATGAAGGCGTGTGGTGAGCACAAGGACAGCTCCTGCGTCTTGCAGCTCCCAAGGGATCTTCCGAGTCTGGGAAGAGGAACAGGCACAAAGCCCAACTTCAGCAGAAGTGCTGTGGAGGCTCTGCAGTCAGTTCCCCCCTCCTGTGCTGTCTCGCTGAAGGTCGTTGCATGCATACATTTTGCAACAAATGCCTTCAACTTTTAGTCTTTCATCAATAGATGGCACTAGGCAGTTAGCAAGAGCTGTGTCTGTTTATGAGATTTTCGATCAGTAAGTAGACTATCTGTTTCAGTACTCAGTACCATGTACTTTATAAGGCTTAAGATCATATTTTCACAGATTCTACCACTATTTCAAATTTTTCTTAGTTATAAAGGACAAAAGATGTAGAAAGAAGCTGGCAGTTCTGACAAAGACTCTTTCGTCAAGGTTGTAAACATGGCCTGGAATGGCAGTTTTCTCTGTGAAAACTCTGACCCAATCTTGTTTTGACTGAATTTTGTTTATACCTATAATTTCAGATCAAGCTCCTTAGCACTATTCTGAGCTGCAAGGGATACTTTGAGGCTATTGACAGCGTACATTTTCCAGTTTAACAGTGTATAGTGGAAAATACCTTGTGAAGAAGGAGAAGGGGAGACGAAAAGGTAATAGTGGAGGAACTCCATGAATTACTGATCCCATGAATAATGTGCATCTATCACATCCCAGCAGGAGGGTAAGCAGACATGATATCACTAGGTTTCTGAGAAGAGACAGGTATTAAAATCTCACCTGTAACTCTGCAGCTTTTCCCATCAGGTCGAAGTAGTTAATCCCTCTGCAGCATGTCTCATTCACTCTGTAACTGTGATTGTTAAAGAAAAGCAAGGGGAGAGCTGATAAGGTACTTTTAGCTGTTGTAAAAAAGCATGTATGGACCAGGATTAGGATTTCTTGATGGGATCAAGATAAAGTATATCAAAACCCCTGAAGAAGGTACAATAAGATGAATGGGAGCAGACCCTTCTATTTGTGTCTAATGCAGAAGGTACAAAGCGCTGTTTAGTGTGTTTAGCCTGAGTCTGTTAACAGACCCAGCTGTTATCTCAGCAGACTGTGTATGCAGCACTGTTAATGATCCAAAGCTATTTTTTTTCCATGCAAGCTTGTTTTATGTACAAAAACTATTAAGGCAAGTTTAATTTTACTTTTCCCCTGAACTAGATTAATACATAATACTAGGAATGGCTGCTGATGTTACATTTTGTGATGAGGCTATCCCATACATTTTGCTCTCTAGGGCAGTCTAATGTGAGTGTTGTAGCCTGACTGCATGTCAGATCGCAGGCACGATGCTGAGTGCAAAAGAACCTGGAATCAAATAATGAAGAGCTCAATGGAAAGTGTAAGTTTCACATTTCTTTATTTTGCCCCACTATTTTAGTAAGGCAAGGCATTTTGGTCTGTCTAAATGCAGTGCTGGGCTGAGAGATAACTCTTCCTCATCCCAGCTGCTGCTATGTACAGTATCTGCTAGGGACTGTTCCTGCATTATGATTTAACACCGATGACACTCTGGTGCTATCATGAATGATGGAGATCAAAAAGACATCTGGAGGTGCCTTCTTTTTCTTATACTTGCTGGGTTTGTCTCCTCTCCTCTTCTTGTATAAAAAAGCTACAGGCAACAAGCAGGCTTGGTTTGGAAGGAATACACTTTGCCACAGTCATTAACTGCTTTTAAAAATAGAATCGCAACATTCATGAGTGAAGGAAAAGCTGTAGATGCTCTATGTTTGGATTGCACTCCCGCCGTTAATTATGATGTCGCACAAAATTGTAATCTCAAAATTAATTCAAATTGAGTTGGAAAGGGAAACTCGTCATGCAGATTGAAAGCTGACTGCAATACCATAAACAAAGGGTGATAGTAAATATAGATGTACCCCATTCAAAGCCAAGGGCTCGTGATGATTCTGAGGACTGATATTATTTAACAATTTAGTGAATAATCTAAAGTGAGGAGCAAAGGCTGTAATTGTCTCTTGGCTGAACCTCAGGACTGAAACAGAGAGTCTCTAGGGTTAAAACAGGAGGTTGCTATGCAGCCTGAACTGCAGATGGGGGCTGGAAACGACTCATCTGCTCCGCAAGTTGAAGTACCAGGGGAGTTTTTATCTTCCATGAAGCAATGGGTTACATTGGTAGTATACATACTGCTGAGATATGTAGATACTGGGAATAAAACCAAACCCCTAGGAAGATAAAGAAAAAAATGCAAAAGTAGTAACAACCTGACCCCGAATCTCATAAAAATGAAAGAGAATATCATGGGGAGTGTGTGTGTTAGTTTTTTTTTTTTTTAATATTCTTTGTTTGGATCAGGCTAGGAAAACAACAAAATGCAATTCAAAGACAGATATTGGGGAAGCAGGTGGGTGCAATTTAAAGCAAATTCAGTGGAACACAAGAGTGTGGGAAGCACCACAGCTGAAAGAGATCCATGGGTGATGGTAGACAGCAAAACTATTCTGCTCTCACAAGCTCAGGCTACGTATATAACAGTGTAGTTGTGAAACAAATCATTTTGTAAAATGACCAAGGCATATTCTAGGCAGAATATCCCATTTTTAAATACATTTATTTAAAAATATTTTAAACATTGTCATTTGATGAAGTGACTGATTTTACTGTTACAGTCAGGTTGTTCATATAACCGTAAAATCATTACAGTTGGAAGGGACCTTCAAAGGTCCAACCCACCTGCAAGGAGCAGGGACATCTCCAACCAGATCAGGTTGCTCAGAGCCTCATCCAACTTGGCCTTGAATGTTTCCAGGGATGGGGCATCCACCACCTCTCTGGGCAACTTGTTCCAGTGTTCCACCACCCTCAGTGTAAAAAATTTCTTCCTTAAGTTTAGTCTGAATCTACCTCCTTCTATTTTAAAACCATTAACTCTCATCCTGTCACAACAGATCCTGTTGAAGAGTTTCTCCCCATCTTTTGTATAAACCCCCTTTAGGTACTGGAATGATGCTATGAGCATCTTGTAGTGCTACTGCTGTGAAGAGTCAAATCATCATTGGAAAATGGTGTCCTCAACAACTTTTTACTGAAATAAATACACAAACTAAAACTTTGGCAATATACAAACTTAGGTAATGTATTTTGCAACATGTGCTTACCACCCTTGTGTCATAATATCTTCAGCTATATCTTTCAGGCACCACATATTGTCTAATGTCAATGAGGACAAGGAAGTTGTTCTCTGAGCACTGATGAAACCTGGTTTTAGTGTCTGTCTTCATTGCGGATGCCAAATTGAAGGAAGATATTAGCCACTCCCTCAATTTCTTTTCAAGCCTACCCAGCTGTCTATCTAGAAATATCTCCCACCCAAAACATACCTTTATAGGGCTCACCTAGGACTGCGATCTCATCCCCTCTGGCCAGTTTAATTCAAATACATTCAGAAGTTTTCACTTAAACACAGGCTGCAGAATTACTTAAATCTTGTTTTCTGAGGTAAGCAGGCTAAAGACGATCACAAACTGCAAAATGAACTATGCACATCTCAAATGGTTCTGCAGTCAGAGAAGAGATAAGGGAAACAAATTAGCTGAAGTAGATCACAGCTACATAGCCTTTGCTCAGTTTACAACATGGACAGTTTGTTTATGGATGCCTGCAAAATGCCCTGAAACTTCAGAAATCATGCAGAGCCAAGAAGTATGACAGAGGTCTGTTTGGTCAGAGACCTGACTAATTGGCATTGCTTAACCAGAGCCACAACGTAACGCAGCAGCCCTTTCCAACTGACTTATGCCAGAGCCCCTTAAACATGGTGTTCTCCAAAGGCTGTATTAAACTGTGCAGTAATCTCGTATAAAATAGCAGGGGAGCCATTGCTAGAAAATGTATTATGGGGCAGAGCATTGGGAGATACTAATACAAAGTACCTGTACTTTCTAAACAGGCCCTTGGATGACTCCAAAGATAGCAGCAGTTACTTTGCAACCTGTAAACGCAGATGCCAGGGCAAACGTGACGTTGCCCTGTAAATCCAGCAGCCTGAGTCTGAACTTGCCTCTGAACTCATGCCCAAAATATCTTTCCCTTAGCCAGGAGAAAAGAGGTGGCTGAGCGATTCAAGCTGGTTGTAAGGTGGCACCAGGCACAAGGGCAGCTGTGGCCGTTCCCCGCTGGTGCTGAGGTCCCGGTTCCTTTGGTCATGGGGCTGCTGCTGCCAGCGCAGAGCCTGTGGGAGCTGCTCCTCCAGAGGCTGGTGATGGGGTGGCATGGAGCCAGTATGTCCTGCCTTCACCTGTGCTTGCTGTGTAGATGGATGATTCAGAAAAGCCCAAGAAAGCCCTCTTCTCCCTCCCACGACACCCAAAGAGGTTGAATAAATCCAATATCAAACTGATGAACAAGTCTTGAAATAGTGGCCTGCCTTCTCCTGCTAAATAGATTTACAGATAAGCACCGATGCTTTCTTTTGTGAATCAAACTCCTTGACGCTAAGCAAAGCACTTGTAGTGGGTCTTCTGGGAATTAAATGTATTTACTGCTGATGTTGTTTTTAAAATAGTTGTTTACAGGGTGTCAGATAGTAAGACTGTATGATTCATAGCAAATAGCAGCATACCAGCACTTTAAACTCTCCTTGCATGGTAGTTTACATGCTAGCTTGGTTGGATGGAAGGAGAATATTTAGCTTTCTGCTGTAAATGTACTTTACGATTAGCACTCTTAAAACTGAAAATGGGAAATACAGCATAGCAACTTCTGTTAAATTTTATATGAACAGCATTAATCAAATGCCTTCTGCATTGCATTCTCCTTGCATTTATGCCCCTCGCGGACCATTCTCTTCATCCTAGAAAACATTTTCTGTTACAGTGTGTACCTGTGTTGGTCTTTTTTTAAAATGTATATTGTTTCAATTCCATTTCAATGACTTTGATAGGCATCTAGGACATTTTGAAATATGTACAACCAGTTACTTCATTATTTATTAGACTGTAACTCCCCAGAAGTGAATGGAGGATTCTGCTGTATCTGCCATGATACTCTTGATGCAGAACCTGATTGAATCTTCTAGCATGATGCATGCATGGCTGGACAGCTGCACTGAATTTTTTTTGCGTCCATATAGAAACTGCTCATGCACAGTGTAGCAGCTGTTTTGAGCAGCTCAGACAAGACAGATGTATACTAATTTTTTGTAGGCCGATTTTTCTTACCTATTGAAATGAAAGATGTCTTCTGCATGGGGCAAACACGCCATATACTCTTTGTAGAGCTGTTTAGCTGCTTCTTTCCTGAACTCAGATAAATGATGGTGGAGTTGGTCTGGGAAGGTCTGGAAGGTATCTGTACCTGCTTCCTGGTCAATGGCATCATCAAGGGACCAGAAAAGCAGACGTGGATAAACTGGTGTAGATATCCTAAGCCTTCCTGTAGACAAAATCTATTTTACGTATTATACCAGGAGCTAGAATAAAGACTGTGGATCTATGTCCTATTCCATGCTGAGGATAAGTTTCTTCATTTTGCCAGCCTTCTAAAAGATCTGTATATTTGACTGGCTATTGGACAGCATGAGATGAGCGATGAATTGTACTCTTGATAGACAGGTCATCTACAATACAATATTGATTAACTCTCATTCCCCTGCAACATGCATACACATACACAAATGGACAAACAAACACATTCACTCAATTTTGGCAGGTATTTTCAAAATCTTTTTGTATAGGCATTGTTCTTTATATCCTGACTGAACATGACAATACCTCCATCAAATCAGAAATGGATTTAACTAAATTTTGCTTTTAAATTTCTACTGCAGATCAGAGCTGAGGTTTGTGCTTGTACTCACGAGAATCTTTGACCTCAAGACAGACTTTTAGATCTCCAAAGCACACATCACCATAACAAAATTAAAGTACTATGGGTTGTGCTGGAACTCAGAATAATGTGAGTATTTATCTAAAATGCATCCAGTGAAATGTTTGGTGTGCCATTCTATTTAACAGTTATAATTTGCAGAAGTTCATTTGTCTACCTTTTTTTTTTCCTAGTGAAAGAAAAATAAAAGCAGAAAGACAGCTTTAAAATTAGTACGTAAAATAGTAAGAGGAATACATCGTGGACTAGTTTTTCTATTATTGTAGTTCTAAATATTAGAGTAACGAAAAGTATTTCTTTTTTATTAAATTAATCTAGTGCCATGTTTTTCTCTCTTTTCCTCTCTCATCCCAATTATTCTTTTCTTTTTGTAATACTCTTGTTAAGTACTTACAATCCAGCTGTAATCTGTTGCCACAGCATTTGTACAGCTGAAAAGAAAACATTACTGAATTGTCAGCATGTTTTCAACTTCATTAAAGATGACAACCTGGTAATCAGCTGTACAGACTGTATTACCACAGTTACAGGGAAATCTGAGCTATTTTCCTGACATTAAATCATCCTAACAGCAGCCAGCATACTCCAGAGCTGAGTTGCTCAGCTCACGCTTTCATGTTTCCTAATAATTTGCTTTGAGAGAATTTAAAATTCGCTTCATATGGCTCTCTGAAACAAGGACTGCTCCCAAACGGCTGTTTGAACTAGTGAGAGAGTGTCAATGTAGCTGTGATAAGTTTACTTGGGATGACTGATTTTGAGGTAAAGTTTGAGTTGCTCTTCCGCTGAATTAAAGTACTGAAATTTGTCAGGGGCCAAAAATCCTCTTCAAAGAGAACTGACTTTTCATAATTCTGGTTAAATTTCATCTTCATTTCAGTAAATTGTGGTTGTTTGGAAATGCCTTATGCGCACAGGTAAGTAATTTTTATTTTTCTGTAATTCCACCAATAGAAAGCATAATGCTTCCTTACAGAAATGTTTTGAAAGAGTGCAGAGACTGAAATTGGTACAAGTGAAAAGCAGTGCAGTCAAGGAGAAGGAAGAAAAACTTGAGAATGACAATAATATAAAGTGACACCTACATAAGGCAGAAGAAATAGTTTAATTTTTTTTTCCTTAAAAAAAGAAGAAGAATCTGGTGAGCCACTCATGACTAGATCTTTAGGACTAGGACAAAACTATTTTTGACAGGGTTTGGTAGAAGGAAAAAAAATGACCTGATGCTGAATTTGGAGATGTCCAAATAAAACTTAAGGGTTAGAATGGAAGAAAGTACAAAGGTGCTGATGAGAGAAAAGTCTAGTCAGAGTTTGTTGAGATAAGCATTGGTGACAGAGCAGAATGGAACCATTGGAAAGGAGACCAATTGTTTGTCACACACAAACAAGGTGATATTTTCTATAGAAAACAGAAAGGTAATAATCTGAAGGTGATGCGAAGAGACTTCTTGGAACAATTTATGAGATAGAGTCAAAGAGATATGCAAAAGAAGTGATTCTCAGGCATCAGATGAATTTAAATGGGAAAATATTTATAGAAGGAGCAAAGTGATAACAGCTGCAGTAGTCAGATGAAACATCTCTAAGAGAAAAAAGAGCAATTTCAGACAAGGGAGGACACAATGAATACATGAACAGAGGAAGACAGGAAAGAAGCCAAAGATGACTTTCTGGGTCATAAGAATCATTCATGAAATGTATATGATGGAGAGCTGTATAGCCAGAAACCAGATGTATAAAGGAAAAAAAAAAAGTATGAAGGCAACATCAAGGTGTGAAAAGCAGTTGAAGGAGAGCAATGTGGCAAAGCACAATCACAGGAAGCATGTAGTGTCTGCCAGACCACATCATTCAAAGAAAACATGGCCTGAGCAGGGCTTCTTGCCAAATATTTGATGTTCCAAGACCAGATGAATTTGCTGTTGGCTAGGGGCCTCGCCTTTTTCTTATCGGAAGTCCCCAGACAAGGAGCATACAAATGCAGTGTATCAACAGCATCTGACCCGTTGTGCGTGTGTTGTGCAATGGCTGTGCATGCACTGGTTGCCTAGATTTGCAGTGCATGTGCAGATCAATCGACCAGCATGTGCCGAGTGATTTTGATGAACATTCATTATGTTTGACTTGCTCTAAGGAGGAGACAAAGCTACCTTGTGTGTGGACAGTGACCATTTGTCTAGGATTTCAGGACATCTGCCATCCCAAACTCACTCTTTTCTGGAAGATGGAAGAGGCAGCAGAGGAGGAAAGCTGTGCCAGTGTTGTTAGATAAGGCTATTCATGAAGTGTGTAAGAGCAAAGCATTCTGCACAACACAGGGACAGAGAAAAAAACAGTCCAGGTTCTTGCAGAGTGGGCTGGAGAATTTAGCAACAGTGCAGCTACTTTCACTTTTTCTGCAATGCAATCTGAGGAAATGTACTTATATCAGGTGGTTATGTTACCTGAATTGAGCTTCCAGAATAGCAGAACCTCTTGGATTGTCAAGTCTAAGCCACAACATTCATATAGTTTATCAGCAAAGCTGATAATGTCAAGGAAGCATACTGGGGAAATGCAGGTTTAGATAAAAGTATTTGGACAAATTTATGACAGCAGAGCCACTCCTAAGGACATTTGCCTTAGCATCAGGAAGCATGGTATCAGTTTTATAGTCTATGGGATGCCTATGAACTTGTCTTCCAGGAGAAAAGATCGAAGCAGCTTTTCTTGGTGTGTTTAAAGGATACCTGGTGCCTCTCAGACTCCAAGGATTCAGCTGCCATGATGACTGCCATTAGTGACAGGGGACAGCAACATACAGCTGAGTCTAACAGAAAGAGGAGGAAACCTCAGCAGCTGAGATTACCAACACCAGCATGAGATAAGTGAGCATGGGCCTTCTGTAGCTACCAAAATCAAGTATTAAAACTAAGGAGACCAACTCTGCTGAGCCTGAGTTACAGTGCAACTCCCACTCTGCTCAAATTTAATGCTAGACTGTATGGTCACATAGGACATGACCCTTGGAGCAAGTGTCTCATTTCTTTTCTTCCTCTCCACAGCCCAGCTACAGTCTAATTATCCTAAAGATGATCACTTACAGGCCCTCTTCAGCAATTACAGTCTGCTTCTGGACACTGTCAGACTGGACAAAGAAAGAGTGAAAGTAAACTCAGCTGTTTGTCTAGAAGACAACTTTTCCAGAATATGCTTTCTGGTATAGTTGTATAGCATCTACACAAGTCCAGAAAGGATGCAGTGAAATATTAGATGGAGTAGGAGTCCTTGCTTTTGACAATCTAGTGTATAGAGACACTCAACTAAAACTTAATAGCACTACTTGCAAGATGGAGTGCCATCTAAAACTGAATCATAGCAAAATAAAAATTGGTGTTGTGTGAGTTGCTTTGATCAGACCTTGGGAAAAAATACTTCTGGATCTGTTCAAATAAAGTGAAAAAAATAAACCATTTTCAAATCTCCAGCTTCTTGGTGGAAAAATCAGAATCCATAATAATCGTTATAGTTTACCTAGGACAGATTAATACAGGTGTCTGCTATGAAGCCCAAAATAAAACCCCAAAGAACTATGTTATTGGAAAAATTTGATGAGAACTTTGAGAACACTGGGGCTGTACCATTTTTAAACAACAATAAATGACAGCAATAAATGGTAGCAACAAAGTCATCGGATGTGTTCCAGGGCACGTTCCTAAAAATTCAGGTCACAACACTGAAAAGGTAGATCTTCTGTAAAGGGTGGACGGAGCAATATTTTGTAGGACAAGCTTTGAGGGCAAAAGGATTGAGAGTGTAGAACCATCACAGGAAAATTATACTCAAATAGAAAAGAATTTACCACTGTCACTGGATGTCAGTACGTACTGTGCAGTATAGCTGAAATAGATCACAAACCTTAGGGGATATTCTTGACAAATCTTAAGCTTCTGCACCATCAAGACTTCACACATGATCATAAACCTACAAAGGCATGACTTCAAAGTGAAATACAAGCCCAGAAGAGAAATTCCTGTAGCAACATGTACTGATGTCTGAAAAAAAAAGGAGAAAAAATTCCACGGAAAAATAGAGAAAATCAGTGTGATGAATCTTTTAAAAGAATAAGTCGGGATGGCTTGCCTGAAAACAAGTTCTCCTGGCCTATCAGGACTTCTGGAGTGTAAAAAACCAAAGTTAACCTGGAAAATGAAAGGAAAAAAAGCAGTGACACTGAATAAAACTCCTTGCAGGCATCTGAAAAGATTTATGAATCTGACAATGATGTTATAGGAAGTCTGATGATCAAACATACTTCATCAGTCCCAAATGTGTGTGAAAGACTACACATGGTTAGGACACACTGACATATTGTATCTTTTTCTTTCATATGGCAATAAAAAATGTACTGCAACATTTGAAACAATTGAATAAGCTAATATGCATTAATGAATTAATAGACACTTCCACTGTGGAAATGACTAGAGGCAGAAGCAGAGGCTTTTATACTAACAGATGATGTACTGAGGGCCCAGGAGCAATGGATAACTGATCTAGAGGATACCCATAACCCGATGCTAGACTGTTATCAGAAAAATATTTTTGAAGTAGCTCCAATAGACAATGCATCACTGATCTCTGGACTGGGTGACACCAAGGCGATGTTCACCAGCTAAAACAGCAATAGTGACCTTGCTTCACATCATGAACCACAGGGCACATTTGAAAAATTTCAAAGCACTGGCGTTTCATTTACGCGTAGGCACACACAGACAAGCAGAGCCCACCATCACAGGGGCTGGCTGAAGTGCACACAAATCAACAAGTGGATTCTGATCCTGTTTAAGGTGGTCAAGGGTGCTACCTCTTTGTTTATTAAGCTGCTAAAATGCACCTCTGTGGTCAACTGTTTCACCTTCACAGGCTTTAGCAAGCAGAAAGTGCAAAGCTGTAACACCTGTGAAAAGAGTGTCTTTTCCTTTCCAAAACCTCACATCAGAGTGACATAAAACAGCTGAGTGAACAGAGGCAAAAAACCAAATAGAAATACTATTCATTATAAAAATACCAGGATACCAAATCCTTCCAAAATAGGAGCATAAAGGCCAGTGCCACTCTAGCAAGGTAACTGAACACCCTGGGCTAAGGTATTAGTGAGGCAAAGGAGGAGTTCCTCTCTGCTTGAAATCACAGATGCTTAGGAGATGCTTCTATCTGTATGAGCACAGCAGGTGATGACCATAACAACCCTTGTGACATGTGGAAGATGATTCCCAGCAAGCCACCTACTTCTGAAAGAAAATAGGCAACACAGCTCACAGCCTACACACTCCATGGCTAGTGGCCAATAGTGACCTAGTGGCAATTCATAGAAATGCACAGGACAGACCTTGATACATAGAATCATAGAACCACAGAATAGTTTGGGTTGGAAAGGACCTTAAAGACCATCTAGTCCAACCCTCCCGCAAGGAGCAGGGACATCTCCAAGCAGATCAGGTTGCTCAGAGCCCTATCCAACCTGGCCTTGAATGTTTCCAGGAATGGGGCATCCAGCATTTCTCTGGACAACCTGTTCCAGTGTTCCACCACCCTCATGGTAAAAAATTTCTTCCTTTTGTCCAGTCTGAATCTACCTCCTTCTGTTTTAAAAACATTACCCCTTGTCTTTCATAACAGGACCTGCTAAAGAGTGGGCAGGCTCTAAAGTGCCCAAGCTGCCTCCAATCTTGATGTCATTGATTAGCTGTTGTGGTTTTGTTTAGTGAGGGGGGCCTAAACTGCTAGAAGTCGCTCCCCTTTGTTCAGTGGACTTGGCCAGGCCTAGGGCAGACCCGCTGCTGGCCAAGGCCGAGCCGATTGGTAGCAGAATGTTCCGTGATAACACCTCTGCGATAACGTATTTAAGAATGGGAAAACAGAAAAAAAAAAAAAGAAGAAAAGATGTGAAGAAGCTGAGCAGGGGCAGAGGTGCAGAGGGGGAGGTGCAGGCCTCCGGGGCCTTGCAGGCCTCACCTTCTGGCCTCTCACCAGGCGGCCGACTGGGCCCAACTCAGCCCGGCCCGGCTGCAAGAGGTGGAGAGGAGATGAGATGGATGATGTGAAGAGATCCTGAGAGGCGTCTGCCATCCTGTTGTGAAGAACTTTCCTTGTGAGAGAAACAGCTGCAGATGCCAAGGTCAGTGAAGAAGGAGGGGGAGGAGTAATGTGGCTCCTGGCCAAGATTCCCCTGCAGCCTGTGGTGACGACCATGGTGGAGCAGGTTGTCCCCCTGCAGCCCATGGAGGTCCACAGAGGAGCAGAGACCTACTCGGAGCCCATGAAGGACCCCGCACCGGGGGAGGTGGATGCCTGAATGCAGCTGTGGCCCGTGGAGGGCCCACTGGGGCAGCCGTTCTGGAGAGACTGGACTCTGTGAAAGAGAAGACCCACGCCAGAGCAGTTTCACGAAGGACTGTGGCGTATGGGTGGGAGCCCACACTGCAGCAGGGGAGGGATGTGAGGAGTTCTTCCCCCGACTATGAAGCAGTGGTGTATAACAATGCATGATGAACTGACCGCGACCCCCATTCCCTCTTCCCCCCTGTGCCGCTTGGGGGAAGAAGGTAGTAGAGATAATGTTAAGCTTGGGAAGAGGGAGGGGTGGAGGAGGTTTATCTTGTTTCTCTGTCACATTCTCCTGCTAGTTTTAGTAATAAATGAATAGTTTTCCCCAAGTCAAGTATGTTTTTTGCCCGTGACAGTAACTTTAAGGATTTCTCCCTGTCCTTATCTCAAACCTCGAGCCGTTTTTTTCTTATATTATCTCCCACTGTTCTCTCAGAGGGTGGGGGGAGTGATAGAGAGACTGCGTAGTCTGGTCCTGGTCGGGGCTGAACTACGACATTAGCTCAGTTGCATCAGTGACCAACAGGTCCAGTATGGCATCCCTTCTGGTACGGTTGTCTATCATCTCATTTAAGAAGCTATCCTCAATGCATTCTAGGAGCCTCCTGGACTGCCTACAGCTTGCCGTGCCACTTTTCCGGTGGATGTTGGGGTGGTTGAAGTGCCCCAGCAGGATGAGAGCCTGATGCCTTCTGTAGCTGGAGTAAGAAGACTTTGGCAATAGGCTTCCCTTGATGTGGTGGCCTGTAGTAGACACGAACCACAAGGTTCCCTTTGTAACCTCGGTCTCTAATTCTTACTCATAAGCTTTCAACCTGCTTAGGGCTATTTGTCAGAGACAGCTCTTCACAATCTATCAATTTATTGATATAGAGTGGAACACCTCCACCTCTCCTTCCTTGTCTTGTCCTTTCTGAACAGCCTGTAGCCACTGATAACTATGCAGGAGAAAATCCAAACTTAAAAGCCAGGGAGACGACATCAGCATATGCTGAGATGCCTCCTCTCTGTGGCTTAACCACATCAATTCCTAGCATCCTTATCCTGGTTAAGACCTTGTGGTTTTCTTGACCTTCATGTTCCTTGTGCAAGCGTGCACACAGAGCTTTTGCTCAGAGACTCCAAAGATGCATTTACTTACAACATGAGACATTTACTCTGCACAGCAAGCTTCCTAAATGTAGTGTCCCATGCCTGGACTTGTGTTACTCATGGAAGAGGTGAACTTCACTGTCACATCAGTTGAAACGAGTTGTGTCCACCTGCATCTGGGTAAGCACTGAGGCAACACATGTTTTGATCTTGTAAAACCTGACCAGTCTCTCTCTTGATATAATATACTCACCTGGCTCTCCACCTACTCTAAAACTCTTTTGTTCTTTAAGGATCTTTCTCTGCTGGGCACACAACTCCTTTGTAGCACTTGCCTTCCTTGTTTAGCTGTTGATGACCTTCTGGTACCCTTCTTAAGAAAGAAGTGGAACAGCACCAGCCACCTCCTCAGGGTGTCTAGGAGAATTCAACCTACACAGGAGCTCAAAATCTAGCTGCTCGCTGTGATAAGGTCCTCCATATCTCACAGGCAAGATTTGGAGCAAATCTATTGCAAACACCTTAGTATCTTAAAGCTTGAATTGTTTCCTATCACCCTTTGTGCATTCAAGGCAGGTACTGAGCTGCATTCTGATTCAAATCTTCTACAAGCAGTGATTCTGGCACAGAATGTTTTATAATTTTATATGTTTAAACTTATGTAACAGGGAAGTATACAAACCCTGAGCTTGTAAGAAGAGCCATGTGAGTCTTATATGAAAAATTCTGCTTACTGGCTGCCAAGGATGTCTACTGCTGCCAGCAAGAAGACAGGTTTACCTGAAACATAGAACAGCTGCGGTGGGAAGGCACCTCTGGAGATGAGCTAGTCCAGCCCCCAACTGAGCGGGGTGACCGCCAGCAGGTTGCCCAGGGCTGTTTCTCATTGAGTTTCTGAAGCACCTTTGCCTATTAGCGGTCTACATTGTGACAGACTGCATTTCATTAAGAAGAAACTTCAGAGCTAGCATCACAATTTTCAGTTAAGTACCAAAATTACAAGTGACAGGATGAAGGAAAAGGTGCATTTCCAGTCCAAGGGATTCCTTGCGTATAAGAAGATACAGCAGCAGATTTTTTACATCAGCTTGGAAAGACAATACCCAGGAGAGGTGATCTGTCTAAGGAATTAGTCCATAATTCTGATGAGTGTGAAACTGTCGTGTCAGCTTTGCCAGCTGAGCAAATCGGACAACACAGCCCAAGACTCAGCCAGCACATGATGCAGTTTTAAGGTGTGCTGTCATTTTATTTCTTTGTACTCACTTTCAAAGCCAATAAATAGTTCCCTGACTTTTCTCCATCTTTTCTAGAGTAAATATCTCTTCTTTAATATTACGTTTTCTTCCATTTCAGGAGCTATTTCAAATTGACCTGATAAATATTAATCATTTTACTCTTCAGTTTGGGAAAGGTCCCTGGAAGATGCCAGTTGTATCCAGGACATTTCTCTGCTAACCAACAAGAACTGGTAACACAAGCTGCCAAGCTGGCAGCTGGAAACATCCCTTGCTATCAGCCAAAGGCAAGGAGCAAGCAGCAGGGAGATGCGGAGAAGCCCTGAGACCTGAGCATCGTACTGATTCTGACACTTAACGTTATTCCTGGCTGACAGCGTGACTCACTGGTGTGACTCAGACCTGCAAACCCATCATGGATGTGTTAAGGAACACTTTCTCAGAGAGCAAATTCCTCAGCGACAGTTTCCTGAGTGCCCCGAATTCCCAGGTTCTGCACTGAGACTCTAAATCACCACGTAGTATGTGCCACCGCAGTTCATCCGCAGCAACACGAGGGCTGGCACCTGCAGATTTCATGTTTATGGCAGAGTGTGGCAGACTACAGCTTTATTGCAGTAATTCATGATGTTTCTGTAACACCTCTTTTTCAAAATAGGGATAGTAAGAGACTCCTAAATAGTGTTTCTTGGGTGCTAATAGCTTGTGCCAAGCCTGAGTTGCTGACAACAGAATGTTTTTTACATCTTTATTAATCTGAAAGCCTGTTCCATTTATTTCAGGCCAGTCTGATCCTAGATCACTGCTCCAGGAGCCAGTGCAGTAGGAAGGACACTGAGACTGCCCGCGGTCACAACCAACGGGATTTGGAAGAAGACTTTTGTTCTGAGCCTGTCATTGCCTGAGTTGATAATCTGTTTCTATGTAACACCATTGGTTTCCATTCTTTTCAGTGCAGTTAAGACTAAAGCCTGGATGGAAGATAGGGTGAAGTTAGACTATTCAAGATGAGAAAATAAGAGAAGAGACTCTGGACTCTCAGTCCAGACAGTTATTAAATGACGTGTTATCTGATATTAAATGGTACCTGCTACTTGGAGAAAGAAAATATTATATATGCAGTAAAAATGTTGAAGGCTTGTGAAGCTATTTTTTGAAATTCTGATTATAGAGGGGTTGACAATCTTCTTTGAGAAAGAAAAAAATCCTTTTGTTTTAAAAGCAGTTTAAGCTCACAATCTTCTGTTTTAACTGCCCATGGCGTACTATGGCTCTTGTAGATACTACCTGATACCTTGAAATCATCTTCTCCAGGACACCAGGCTCAAATACATGAGCCGTGCCCCTAGCTTTATGTCCCATTGCCAAGCCTGTGAGTAATCCAGACCCTCTCACAATTTTGCTCTCTTTAATAGAAAGTGTCAGCAGCAAACCACACACGTGCCGGTGGCATTTCTGCAGATAGCTGCACACAAAAGCTAAAGCCTGACGGTTACCATGGGATCCTCTCATTAAGCTTTTACTGAATATACTGCATTCTTCACTGTCTGTTATTCTTTCTTTGCTACTCTTCCTCCCTTCCCCTAATTCTCTCGCCCTCTGTGCAGGAATGTGAATTGTATCAAACCATGGACAGAGTAAGAGAGCTGCTGTGCCCTGGTACCCGGTGGCAGGGTTCCATGGTCGTGTTTGGCTTGAGAAATCCCATCTTTCAAACCCTCACCAAATAGACATTGCTGTGTGTTTTGGAAAAAAAAAAAAGAAATTGGCTGCTGCACCTGTTGTTATTTATGAGTAATAATAATAAGCTTTGAAGGAGGAAGGTGCTTAATTTGCCCTCCTGCTGAGCGTTGGACCACATTCTCATTTTCACTAAGCCCTCCTCATGCTCCATTAGCAAGCACGGGAGCCTTCAGGTGGGTGTGTTTTACACACTCACTCCCATGAAGGCCTGTTTGCACTTCCAGAGAGGTACGAGAGAGTCCTGGTAATGAAGATGGCTCTGGTAATTTTTTCACGTGAAGCAGCCGTTTCTGGTTGACGCGCATATCCCGTGCGCCCAGGCTGGCAGGAGTGGTCCCTGGGGAAGGCTTGGCTCTGCAGAATCACTGGCTGTACCTAGGTGTCTCAGCAGAAAGATTTCTTGTCCTTTTGGATTCTACAGGGAGGACGGTGTAATGGGCTGTACTGAAACCCCCCTAGGAGGCTAGTGCGACACTTTAATGCACACCCGGCTTTACTTAAGACAGCAAGACTAGGGAGGTTTTGTTTCCCACTTAGCTCCTCAGGTAAAGGAGCCTGAGTGACAGATTTTTTCCCTCTGTTGTCCAAATCTCCAGTATGCTCCAGATACGTCAAAACAATCGTCAGCTATCGCACCGCTCACCTGCTATGGATGTGCCTGTTTCCAGACAGCTGCTAGTCTGGATCAGGGTGCCCACACTGGCCTCGGGTGTTTCGTGGGCTGCGGCACAAAGTTACAGCTGCTGTAAGCCTGCAGCAGGTTTCAGAAAGCTGGGAAGGGAATTATAGTGCCTTGCTACCAGCACATTCCTGTTAATGGGTTTGCTCACTTTCTTCAGGATCTTATGAGAATTACCGGCGAATTCAGACAACTGACAGGATCTTAGTTATAATTAGTAGCAGCTTCCCTTCTGACACACGGGAAGGGCTAACAACATTTTTCTTAAGGCAGAGTTGTTATGCTATCCTCCAGAGAGGTGCTTTAAAAAACTGCAATTTCTGGCAAAAAGCCTCTGCCACTTGTTTAGGACAGATGGGAGAGGAAGGGATTCTGAAGTGATGGAGTTAGAGGGTAACAAAGTACTGTAAAAACTGTCACAGTGTGTGGGCTGTTGCAGATCAGCTATTTTTTGTTATTACTGATATGCATCCGTTATATTGGGAGCTCAAACAAAAGTCAACAGTGGCAAAATAAAAATATAAGCACAGATGTGGATGAAGTTTCTATTTCTCTCTGCATACAAGCTGTGAAAAATCTCAGGGAAATTAGCAGAGTGTAATACATGTGGAGCCCTGAAACTCGAGGGCTAAATCAAATTACTGCATTTATTTAGTCTGATGAGCGAAGTGTACCTGTCCACAGGGTCTAATCACAGAGCACTGATTTTTCAAAGGTCCTTCTGTTCCATTTCAGAGGAATTTGAAAACGAAAATAAATATTAGTGGTCCTTTCAAAAAGGCCTAAGAACCAAAATACCCAAGAAGAGTTTAAGATCAGCTGACTCTAACTAGAAGTCTGGTCTGAGGTAGGTTAGCTCTCCTCATGGACATCATGTCTTAGGTTTTTTCACCTGAAGTTTATTTCTAACTCAGAAGTGTGCCTGAGCTATAGCTTTCTTAATGCAAAAGTTTTGGAGTGCTGTCTCTGCTTGCAAAAACTCCCTCCTCTGAACTAACTCTTTAGTAAGTGCAAAGTCTCTGAGGAGTGAGGCAAGGCAGGACTTTGTCACCTCAAATATAAAAACTCAAGCCAGATCAAAGGCTGACTGCTTCTCCCACAAGAAAGGCATGATCTGAGTTAAAAGAGAGACTTGGGAAGAGGTTCCTGCAAATCCAGACTTGCTTTTCCTGCTGCTGCCGGAGGGATGTGGCCTCTTGGACAGTACCATTGGTTACCCTTGGGTACTGCTGGTGACGGAGCCAGTACAGGATGTGAGTATTTGGGGCTCTGGCGGGAGCAGGGAGGCAGATCTTGCTGCCCTTCCTGTCTGCTCCTACTTGAAGGACTTCTTTGCTCCATGTGTGCCTAGACCTGTCCCTGCTCAGGTGGCACAGGACCGCTAATGCACTGGATGCTTTATCACTAAGGACGTAGGGACCCTGCTTAATTTTGATACTCACCAGCGGTTCAGTTTAATTACTCAACATGCTCATGAGAACTGAGACCTTCGTGAGGCAACAGTCTCAAGCGTCCACACGTGTGAGAAAGACAAGCTCAAGGGAACAGGTCTGAAGAATCAGTGCTAGTTTCTCATATATTGCCTTTCATGGAGCAGAATATGTGGTTGTACACATCAGTGACTGTCAGGATGGGGGTCTCACTTGGATAGAGTTTTGTCAGGAGCTACATTTCAGGCTATGAATTAATGAACAAGAGGCATTTTTGCACAGGAGGAACTCCAGACTGAGTGATGCTTTTGGTAAAAGTATTTGATTTCCAGAAGCCTTGGATATTATTAGCCCATCTTCGGAGATTGCCCTTTATCTTTCTGTTTATGTGCAAAAATTTCCCTACTGCTGAATTAGTTTGCACAGTGGAAAACTTATCAAGTCTGAAGAGCTCTGTGCAATTGAGCAAGAAGCTAGAAGGACGTGATATACTTACACTGAGAATTGTAGGTTACAACTAGTGTTTAACATTTATTTATAAAGGGAAAAGAGGTCACGTAGCAGATTCCCGCTATCACATTGGCCAAATAGATATGTAAATGTCTTTTGATTCCTCCTTAATACTCATGTTTTGCAGAAAGTCTCCCAGGGTGCTAATCCCCTGGAGTGATATTCATTCATATGAAATGAAATACACAGAAAAGTGGGAATGATAGAAAGATTTTACTGGCACAAATGTGGCAATGAGCAAGCTATGTAGGTCAGCACAAATGAGTATAGATAAAATTTTTATATCATCAGGCCATGCATTTCGCAAATGCTGAGCATGAAAGGGGAAAAAAAATCAGAAATTTTGTAGAGCATTTAAAAATTATTGGAGGTAATTGCTGTAGCTTTTTGTTTTTCAAGCAAAGCAAATATTCAGACATCTTAATTGCAGAGGGTGAGATCCTGAATTCTCACTGAAACAAACAGCAAAATTCCTACTGACCTAGGATTTTAGTCATGCAGCCAACTGCAGGAGGTTTAAAGGAGGGAAAAATAATAACCAATACATTTTAGGAATTAATGATTTTCCTGAAAGCTTTTTTTTTATTCACAAAACTTTTATTTTCACTGCAAAGGTTAATTCTGAGACTCCCTCAGTACAGCAAGAAATATTTTTGCACCCTCTTGAGATGCTAGGAATATTTCCAATGGGAAACAAATGGAGCTTAAATGAGAGGTGAACCACAGAACTAGAGAATGGCTGAGGCTGGAAGGAGCTTCTGGTGATGGTTTAGTCCAACCCTCCTGCTCAAGCAGGACCATCTACAACAGGTTACCCAGGACCATGTCCACTCAGGATTTGACTGTCTCCAAGGATAGAGACCTCACAGCCTCTCTGGGCAACGTGTGCCAGTGCTTGGTCACCCTCACAATGTGAAAGTGTTTCCTGATGTTCAGAGGGAACCTCCTGTGTTTCAGTTTGTGCCCACTGCCTCTGGTTCTGTCACTGGGCACCACTGAGAAGTGTCTGGCTCCATCTGTCTGTTAGAAATCAGACCTGAGGACAGAACTAAAAATTTTGTATCCAAGACTACAGCCCATTTTATTTTAGGGGGTGTAATTTTCAAACTTGATAGGAAGAAGGAAATAGTTTTTGATAGTTGATGGAAAAATAATTTTTAAAAATTAAAGTTAAGAACAAGAATTCTAGCAAATATTTGCATGATTGGAAACAATCCCAAGAGAACAAAACTGATGGACAGAAAAAAATGGGAAGATAGAAGCAAATGGTGCTGGCCTTATGTTATATGGCTCTCTGAAGTAATTATCTGTGTGTTACCACCACCTACAATGTGACCATGTGCTGCCTTTCTTCAACCCAGATCATCTTTGCAGACACAAGGAGCAGCACAGTGCCATTTTTCATGCAGTCTAGGTTCTGTCACTCCTTTAAGTCAGCCAGGGTATCTGGTATAGGGCTTCATGCTGGCATGGTTTCCTCTGACATCTGATCCTTGGTTTTGGCAGTCTCCCCACCATTACCTTTGCACCACAAACTTTTTGATTGTAATCATCAGACTTGTACCATTATTTAATCCTGCTAACACCTTAATTAGTCTTTAAATTTTGTACTTTCTTTTCTTTTTGCTTCCATCCATCTGATGCCTTCCATTTTATTAGGCAGAGTGGAGTTTTCTGAATCCACGGGGGAAGGCTGGCACACAGTGCAGACTGCGATGGCTCTCGTCACTAACACTGTAATCTTTTACTTTTCCTAAGAAGTTGTTCCTAGCCACCTAAAAGTGAGGTAAGATTTTGGTCAGTGTTGAAAATGCCTGAGAGTCGTGAGAGTATGTATGTGATGAACACATGAGAATTTTTATTTTTTATTTTTTACTTAGAGATTCAGTGTTTCTGATAATTTAAAATATTTGTCTAAATGAGACTCAGCACTTTCAAAGCATGTTTTCCTTTCTGTTTCGGTTCTTCATCCTTCACAGACCTCTGTCGTGCCCAGCATCTGCCATTTTGTAATCTGTGATTTGATCTAATTTGGCCATTTCTACATATTGACTTTGAAGCACATACTATGACAATATTAAAATAGACAAGTTATCTAATCCTACAGAAAATGTAGTGAAACTGCTGACATTCTTAAAATGTTCTTGCATTGTTTTCCTGGATTTGAATTACAAAATATAAGGCCAAAGCAAAGATGGAACAGTTATGTTATTTAGCCTCAATAGTGTTCAAAATGTTTTTCATTATAAGTTTCTGTCTAAAGTTTAAACAGTTACCCACATTATGCTAGACAAGACCTTACATCCCTGTCATGTTGAGCAGACAGTGCAAGCAAAATTAAAAGGAAAACATGTCTTTGTATTAATTATAGATGGTTAGTATTTCTCAGGACCCAAGGGAAATTTTTAAAAGTTCTTGGCTACTGGAAGCTCAGAGTGTATTGCTTCAAATTAGTAAATGTGGACAATTTACATGTGTGACATGCCACATATTGGCATGAAAATATTTGTCAGAAATTGATGAATGAAACAAGAAGAATAATGAAGAAAAATGACAGTACACATACCCCCCAGAGAACAAAATAAACAATGTAAATGTTTGGTAAATAAATCCCTGCAGAACTCTTAGAAATAACTTACTGATTAACTGAATCAATCCATCAACCTTTTGTGATGGCATCGATTTAAAGTCTCTTTGACGTTATTCTTTTTCCATAGCTACTGCTTTAGATGCCTTTAAAATGTAGGTTATAGTATAATACATCTATATGGAGCAATCATAAATTAACTGGATAGTCTAGTGAGATATAACTGGATGATTCTTTTCCTCAACTCTCATATGTACATGCCTACACTAACCATATCACCTTATGTACTCCAAGTACTCCAAATGTACTCCAAGTTCCCTTTTTTCCCTGCCCTTCTCCTTTTCCTGAACTTGTTTGGCACCCACTTTTTTGATTTATCACAATTTAACAGAAGAGTGGGACTGTGAGTTCAGATTTTCCTTTTTTTTTTTTTAATCAAAATGGACCCATTTACTTACTATGTTTACCATAGAAACTCTTTGCAGAAAGGACTGTCTTATTTACTCTGTTCACAGATAAACTATCAGGGGTTGAATTTCTTGAGAGGAGGGATAGGAAAAGCTAAATAGAAAAGGAGAGAGACTGTGTGTGGCTTTGTATCCCCACCATGACATATGCTCAGATTAGAGGTATGTATGTGTCTATGTATGTATGACTGAGAGAAACAACCAACATTTAGCAGAAATGCACATAGATGCATGAATACCGAGAATCTCATGTAAACTAGTGCAATTGCATGTACTTAAGATGTTCTCCTAGGAATAAAGAGTTCACCTGCATGCACAGAAACCAGCCATCCAAATGTTTGCAAGAAGAAAAAAAAAAAAATTGAGACAAATTCAAAGAGACCGAAATGTGAATCTGATTCAGTCAACGTGTTCACAAACACATTTTCTATGAATTTTCTTCTAGTTTACCTGTGCCTTCTCTAGCTCCAGATATTTATGACTCTCTTTGTACTTACTGAACTATAGCTTTAGCAAATGTAATTGCACATTTGAAAATGATTCCTGCTAGGACTCGTTGTACCTCATGGCTTCTGTAACACTGCCAACCTTTATGTTCTGTTAAGTGTCTCACTGTGTCTGGGACTTTTGGAGGACGTATGTAACCTTTGTGCTTTTTCTTCTTCCAGTTTTGCACATATCCAGAGTGCCACTATCCTCCATGACTGTGATCACCATCATTATGTGAAGAGTTTGAAACAATGGATGTGACAAAGAGCAGTATGTAATCTAGGGAGGGTATTTGGGGTTGCATTCAGACAGAGGGGAGAATGAGGACAAGAAGATGGTGACAGGAAGAAAGAAATGAAATATGTTTGAAGTAAGGGTGACTAGAACATGTGTGGCAGAGCAGAAAGCTGTTGAAGAGCACAAACTGAATATGAAAATGCTTCTCATGTTTAGCTCCACATAACCTATTTCCCAGCAGGACGAAGACAAAACTAGGAAAGTGGTAAGGTAACAGATGGCAGCAAAGATCTTCCACTGGTAAATGCAGAAGTCTGGCTTCTGTGCAGGAGTTTTAATTTTATATCAGAAATGACCACAAACTTTTTTTTTTTTAAATTTTCAGGTTTTACAGTGCTCTTATCTATCCAAAATAACAGTCCCAAGGCACTTGGAACTCCCAAGACCTAAGTCTTCTACTCAACAGAGAACAGTAAAGATGGTGTTTTGATTGGATCTAATGTAAAAACTCTGTAGTGATCTTGGCAGGATTTGGAAGACATTTGTAAAATACATTATCTGTGTGAGTTGGTTGCTGAGAGTTAAAGGAAGAGTATGTTTTAAGAGCCCCTTCTTTTGTACACACGGAGATATGTGTGATGAATGCATGTATGATGCTGCTTAAAACTCCACGTTTGGTACAATACTTTTCTTTCTATCCCACTCAGCTATGCAATAGTCACAACTCCAACTGGATGCAGTCGCCCCTCTCAGTGAAGGTCTGAACAGAGGGACTTGGCAGGACACAAGACCAAACAGTCCATTTCTCCAGTCCATGATTGGGGATGAAGCGTATTAGTGACTACAGGAAGGAAACATCTTTTACTGACTCATTCTGTGTTGTATCACTTCTATACATGAATGAATAACTGCAGTCTAAAGGGCAGTTTCTTTTATGATGGTAATTACATTTAATATTGCACATAGCTTGGAGCACGCTGATTAGCATAACAACTGCCTACATCTTTCTCCAAGGAGCAGTGGACAAGGCTCTGTCTGCAGTATTTCTGTGCGTCGGTTCTTCAATAAAACCTGGCTCACCTTTAGTGTCTGTTGCCAGTCGGCATGCACTGGGAAGAAGCCAGATTCAGATTAGCTGGAAAACAAATTCAAAAAGTCTGTCAATTTCATCTCAGCTATCATCTTGAAAAGACTCATCAGTAGAAAGAAAGCAAGCAACACATACACAGTCTATTCATGGGGCTTTTCATCTTTGTGAGAAAAATCCTTATCCTCTGGGTAATTGCATTGAAAAAGAAAACAGAGGTCTGGAAAGAAAAATACTCCGAACTGGAAGGATTCATGCTGTATGGAGTTTTGCCTTGCCTACTATCAGTGTGCTCAAATGAGGATGAGAGTGCAAATGATCAAAACCTTCAGACACTGAGTTAATAGCTGCTCCTGTCCGGAGACACCCAGGGATCAATACATACCGTACTAGCCTTTGTCAAAATGCTCTGCAGCAGTGAAGTATTGCAACCGGTACTTAAATTACACAAGCAGAGAACAGACCATTTCTCCTTACCTGACTGAAAAGTATCGCTTGCACTATAATTATGACATAAAAAATCCTAATGCCAATAATTAATGAACTCTCTTTCTAAGGAATAGTCTTAGGAGAGCATGACCGAGTATCTCGAAAAGTACACCGTTCTGCTCTGCCTTTATTGAATGACCTCAGGCAATGTATGTGAGCTCTGTAAAGAAGCTGCCTAAGACAGGATTTCACCATTTCAGTGTAGGGACAATGAGCAGCATATAAAAGAGTATTAATGCAGTGGAAATATCCATCTTACATAGCTGCCTCTTAACAAGGATTACTTTTGCAATACTTAACACTGTTGGTAACTGTAAACCTATCATAGGCTTGAAATTCCCGATGAGTGGGCAAAAACCTCTCGTTTTCTAAGTGAAGTGTCTATTGCACTCAGCCTTGTAAAAGAAACCTTTTAGTGTCAGTGATAATGAAAATAACTGCTACCTATGGCAGAGTTAAAATGGTGTCATGACCTGGCAATTTCTATTCTGTACTGTCACATCCATGCACTGCACAGATCAGGATTGTCATCATGTAAATGTAATAGGATTCTTTATCCTGCATTGTTGCTCAGTTGGCTACAGTAATTCCACGTTTCCTGTGAGTTGTGAATAGCAGCAGGGGGCCATGAATAGCTTGGAAACCTATATTTTTTCCATTTATTTTTTTAAATGCAAATTACACTAGTAAGTCAAAAAAATCACTTTTGTTAAAAATACATTCAGAATTAACAAATGCCAAAAAGAAAAAAAAAAAAAAAAGAAGACACATTTGGATTGTATTTCTTGCCTTCTGAATATTTAAGTTTATAACAAAAGCCCAGCCTAGAAAAATAACATTCTTTACTGGATTTTGAGGAGGATACAGCTGTACAAATCAAAAATGTCATCCAGATATTCTCACATTACTGTGCTCTAAACTGCTTCCGGAAGAGATCTGTCCACTAATCATTTAGTTTAGTAGTCAACAGTCCTAATTTCTTTTTAATGGTGGTGCTTTAACTGCAACTTAAGCAGGGTTATGAATACCAACGTCATATAGGTATGTATGTACATATATATATGTATACTGTGTGTATGTGAGTGTGTGCGTATCTATCTACTGTATATGTAATACATGATTATGCATTTATATTGCAATCCTTAATAGGTACGTGTGCTTCCTATTTCCTAAGCACTTTATAAATGTTAACAATTCAGACCTCACAAAAAGCCTGTGAGGCATATATTATTCCCATTTTATAGATGTGAAGAATAAGACACAGAGAAATTAAGGCCAAAACTTTCAAAATTAAAATCAGGCCTAAAACCTACATGTAGACACTTCATTAAATTGTCTGCCTTCTAAAATTGCTAACTATCAGTAGCTGCTGTTCTGTGGGAAATCACTGAAAGGTATGAAAAATTATCTTCTGAAAATTGGATTGCTACTTAGGTGCCTAAACTGGTTTCTTTTCATGTTGAAAAATGATTTTGTAGAAATATGACTTTGATTAACCGTTATATAGGGAAACCTGAAATACTCTGTTATGACATTTTCATTTCAGTTAAATCCCTACATTGTGTTTAATACTATATGGCTGCTATACTTAGTACTACATAAAAGTAGAAACTTTTGAAATTTTTCAAGTTATGGGAAATTTCAGCTTGGCACTTGGAAGTTGCACGATTTTCCAGGGAGTGAATCATAGAGTCATAGAATGGTTTGGGTTGGAAGGGATCTTTAAAGGTCATCTAGTCCAGCCTCCCTGCAGTGAGAGTGAAAAGCAGCTCTATCCAGAATGAACTCAGAATTTCAGGTACCCAAGTCTGAAAATTCTAATTTGAGATCCAAATCAGCAATGAATGCTTTATGGGATCAGGCCTAGGGGATGTGCCTAATTCAAGCAGGAAATCCCTAGCAGGATCTGGGGCTGGAGCCCTTGGCCCCGCACATCAGAGGCTTCCTCGGTTATGGAGCTGCTGTCAGTAGCTATTCGTGTGTATTTTATATACATAGACATACACACACACACACACACTCTTACATATATATATATAAAATCTCACTGAATAAATGTACGTATAGTTCCTGAACATGTCCCATATCTTATTTTCACTGATGAATGCCTATTCCTCTGTCATTGTCCAGAGTTGTTGCTTGTGACACTGTACATCCATGCAGACACAGCAAAGGGCACTGGTTTGTACAGGGATGGATGAGTTGCATGAGCGCACAGGCCATGGGAGCTCAGGAGCCGTGCGGGTGCGAGGGTTTGGCCAGCAAGGGAGATGCTCGGGGGCAGCTTGAGCCTTTCCAAGCATTGACCTTCCCTCTTGCTCTCAAAAGCTACCTGGTCACCTCAGGTGTGGTAGGTGCGTGCATTTGCCTATGCAAGGTCTGAGCAAAGAAACAATGACAATCCAAGTTTCTGAAAAGCCTGAGCAAAATATTGTGTTTTTCCTAATGAAGCCACCTAAGTGCTTGAAAATACAGATCAGATGTAGAACAAAACATATGTTCCTAGGAGTTCAGAGTATTTCATATACACATTGACCTACTAGCAAAATTCCCAAAGGCATCTTGTTGCCAACTACGTAACAGCACAGTTTTTTTTTCAGCCACAATAATACAGGAAGATAAAATACACATTCTAACACACAACAGATCCCCCAGATATACCACAAAAAGATCTCCAATATTTCTTCAACTCAACTAGTCCCCCACCCTCCCCAACTGAAACAAAAAAATAAAATATATGGATCCCTTATGGTGCAATTAGAAAAAAAAAGCTCACTTACAGAGAATTTTCAGTTGAAATTAGATATAAAAGAGTAAATGTAGCTAGTACATATTCAGTTGGCCTTTGTAGATAGAAATCTGCAGATGTCTCTTTAGTTAGTAAAAGACATTTAGATATAGCTATAAAAGCACCTACAGTGCGATAAATAAAAACAGTGGGATTAAGAAGCACTGTTTCTGCTGCTTATTTCCAGTAGGTTCAGTTATTAGTTTATGTTACCCCTTTTCCCATCCCAGCCCCCAAAAGGTCTCATTTCTTTTCTTTTTTTTTTTTTTTTTTTAACCATTATAAACTGTTTGTTTCTTGACCACTGTGGAGCCTCAAAAGTAAAGCACTTCTCAGACAGCTGGCAGTTTTCTACTTGGTCGCTCTGGAGCCGTGGAGCAACAGAGCCTTATTCCCTGACATGAAAACAAAACAAAACCAAACAGAAGAAAACCACTGACTTAGAAATCGTTCAGAATTAACAGCAGCAAGTTGAGCCTAAAGGACGTTACTTCAGAAAGCTTGCACGGAGTTTCTCTGCTGTGCAACGCAGTTGGGTTAAGGCAAGTATGAACTGTACAGCCTTCAGGGCAAACAACACGCTGTCTATTGACTTCTGCTGCAAGGTCATCCTGGTATTTTTAGTGTTGTGTTGACTAAGGAGACTCGACGCGGTCAGGAGTGTAAAGGGGGCTCTGAAAGCACCATATAGGCTGGGTTCATGTCTTAATCCAGATGGACCGCACTGGCGGTGGCCGGGGTAGGAAAGAGCCAGAAGATGGCACCCACACCTCTGCTCTGCCCCTCTGGTGCTGGGAGACAGGAGGTCCAAGATGGCGGTCTGGGGCATCTCCCTTAGTACCTGTTCTAAAGAAGGGCTGAAGGTGTCCATTGTTTTTTGTCTCACTGTTCAATCAGCTTTTTTTCTTTTTAGCATAAAAACTGGATTTTTTTTTTTCTCTTTAAAGAACCAACGGGCGATCCTGAAACAGTTTCTTTGACAGCTCCTCCAGCCCATGTTGGGTAGCCCCTTTTTTTACTTTGACCTAGAAGAAAAACAGAAAAAGAAAGATACTTATAATTCACCATATACCTATCTGATCACTGCCCTGCTGCTCTGGTGCCCTTTTGCAAGCAAGTGTAAGCCACCAACCAGTAACAATTTAGGTACACATGGGACAAAGAGGACAGAAAGACAAGGTGTTTGCTCAGGTGATCGCTTGGCTCTCTCTGGAACATCGTCAGAGAAGTCAGCACAGGTTTTCTAAACCATTCTAGGCAGCAATGATATTTAATTAGAATCTTAACTATGTGTTCATGTGTCGACTGGAAGATGACCTGTACTATAAGTATCCGTCAGAAATGTAGCTGTCTTTGTAAAAGTAAGAAGTGATGGGATATGCAGGATAGAAGGGCTGAATCGCAGATGCCTGGAAAAGTCACCTGAGCCTCACTCACAAAGTAGAGTGCACGAGTGAGCGCTGCAGCCCTGTACACCTGAAGAGTCTTGTCCCAAACTCCAGCTTTCAGCCTAAAACTGACAAGATGCTGTTGGTTGCTAGGGAAGGCTTAGCTGGTAGTTTGCTGAAATGAAATGTTGCCCATAATGTCTGAATTCCACAAACATGAATCTTAAGGAGACGGTGATTCACCAGATTTGTACTGCGTGAACTTGCTGTCACAGTGGTTATAGTCTAGATGCTGGTTTTTTGTGTCTTGCTTATGTTCACTTATACTTCAACTGACTGGTAAAGTAGGTCATACCTTCAGTATGTGCAATTATCTAGACAAATGCCTACAGCCTTAGACTAGGAGACCATGACCAGCATAATGCACATGTAAACATAGCAGAGAGATGGGACCAAGTACTAAGATAAATACATTAACCCCTCCTACACTCCACTCCTCTGTGTCTGAGTTACTGACTCAAAATCCCTCTAACACTTAGTGAGAAGTAGAATCCCATTAGCCATAAACTGATGTAGAGTGTCTTCTAGAGAAAAGCAGAGCCTACCAATAGTCATGTGTAGCAGAATATACGTAAGTGGGCATATATATACACACACATATATATAAAGGAGTCTGTGTGCATATAGGTGTATGTGTTTCTATGCATATATAGTGTGTATGTGCGTGTATATATAGATATATATAGTGCAAAGATTCTCAGACTTCACAGAATACAAGGAAACCAAGCTTCACTTCAGGGCTAAACTGCTTTTGAGCAATTTCTCCAGTGCATTAGGCATCAGCATCAGGCATGCATGCTTTTTTTTTTGCTTCACTTCTTCTTTTCTTGAGCAAACAAGTTTACTGTGAAAAACGCAAAGAAAAATCTTTATCCCCTCCCTCATTCCTACTTTTTTTTTAGAGCAGCGATCATGCAGTGCAGTCTTATTCCACAACTATAACTGTGTTTTTTCATGTGCAGCCGAATCAGTGCCATGGAGTGTGTTTAGTCACCTCCCAAGAGCAGAAGCCTTGGTCACCTCCCAAGAGCAGAAGTTTCTCTTGACAACTGATTTCCACCATCTTATTGTGTTCTTGTCCCATGGTCTGGAAATGAGCACTAGGATCTCCCACACAGAATGCCAGGAAGCTGCTTTTTAGTAGATCAGCTGTGGCCACACTGCACAGAGGTACATGAGCACCGGTTCTGTCCTGTTCTCTTTAAAAAGTGTATTCGTTTTGAAGGGACTGTCTAGGCTTCTTGGCTTGTACAGCATACAGCACGCTGTTGGCACTTAAATAATAAAAAAGCCATTTATAACAGGTAGATAAATGTCAGTATAAGAAATCTTCCCCAAAACACCAGGGTTTTATTTAAAACATAATTTCAAATGGAATGTTTATTTCTCTTTAAAAAGCAAGTTGATTTAAATTAAATGTGAAATTGGGAGAGATGATAAGGAGAGTTGTCATTGGAATTCAAAGCCTAAAATACAGAGAAAAGAAGCAAAGTGAGCCTGAATCTAATAATTCTAGACTATTTAAGGAAACACTATCCAGAGATAGTCACCTCAATTCACTATCTACAAATGACACTTCTTTTTCATAAATCAAGATTTTTTTTCCTTAAGTGTCATGTTCATTTATGGTAGTTTTGCACAACTGATAAAATTTCATACAAATATATTGTGTGTGTTTAAAGTGAACTGGAATGTTGTTATAAGTAGAGTTTGATTGATATAACAAATAAAAAGTAATAATTCTTTAAATAAAAAAAGTCCTGGCAAAATAGAAATGTAAATATGAGGAACGTGAATAAATCAATATAATTATTTAATTGCACATGTAAGTTTGTGTAGGTTCAGTATAACCTCCAAATTAACAAAATGAAGAGCTAACTTTAGCACACAGGAGGAAACTGGTTACAAAACAGCGTGTCTTAACAGTTAGCAATTACTAAACCCAGCATTCCTTCAGGATAATAATTAAACTGTGCATGTATAAAACAGTTAAAATTGATTTAAATCGCTTGGATGTAAATCTGTCTGGCTTGAATTGAAAGAAAAGTTTGTGTTGATGGAATTCTGTCATTGCAATCTGCTAAATCAATTCATGTCAGCAATCAGTACGTGGGTGATGATTGAGACCTACCACACAACTCTATATGTCTCTAAGACTTGGACTATTTCCGTATAAGAATCGATTTGGCAAATATATGGGAGATTCTCTGTGCTTATTACTGAAATATATGTTGAAATTTGCATTTTGTACATTCTGTACAACCAGTAGAAGCTGATATTGTTTTGGTAAGTTCTTCAAAGCTGAGGCCATATGTTCTCCTTCACTTTTGAGGCAACCCTAGCACATCTATAGGTACTACCATACCACAGGCAACAAAAAAAGGTGTTCTCATGCCTTTGAAAATAGTTAGTTACTAACCGGATGATTTAAAGGCAACTATCTCCTATTTCTCTTACAAACCCAGAGCTCCATGAGTTGCACCCAATGTGAGCCTGAATAGTAGAGGATGCAGAGGTGGCAACTAGATACCTTTATATTTTCTCAATCTTTTGGAGGAGGATGCTTATTATATCCTCCACTGCCTATGAATTCAAAGATATTTTGTAGTAGTAATGGAAATAGTTATATGAATACAGCTATAAGTATATATATGGGTATAGTTGTATCCTAGATGGATGTGGTTATACCTTGGACAGTGGTGAGAGTATGGCGACAGACTCCACAAAGCAGAAGGTCTAGTCTAGTTCTATTCCTTTCCTTTCCTTCTTTCCTACCCTACCCTACCCTACCCTACCCTACCCTACCCTACCCTATCCTATCCTATCCTATCCTATCCTATCCTATCCTATCCTATCCTATCCTATCCTATCCTCTGCCTTTCTATGTTAAATGATTCTTATATTTTATTCATCCCCAAGAGATGTTGAGCATTGTGAAGTGCAGGCAACATAATCCAAAGAGTAATGTAAAGTCCTGTTTGTTTTTTTTTTCTTTGAGTTCTAGGTAAGTTAACACTGACATTCTTTGGTGAACAAGATCCTGAGGGAACCAAACTCTTCCTCCAACAAATAAAGCTTTAAAACATCAAGTATGGCCTGCTGTTATCATATCAGTATGTTTTGATTTCCAGTATGTAATATTGCTGTAAATAGCGCTACAAGCAGATCAAACCATGGCTTGATTAATTTGACACTAGAATTTGTCACTCCGTTACCTAATGGTCTGCCTACATCTACAGAGCAACTGCAGTGTGAATACATACGCACGTGTTCCTGGTGGGCCTCGGTTGGAAATAACAGAAAGATGTTACTAAATGCTGTAACAGCCTCCAGCCTCTTCAGGACAGACTATAGCAATTCTAGAGAACCTTGTCACATACAATACAGTTAGAAGGAAACACGAAGTGCCTTTGTTTGACTGCAGTTGAGACATGGCAGTGCTTTTGTGGGGTGATTGGACAAAACGTCAGCTTTCATACTGATTTCTGTCCGTCAGTTAAGACAACAAAATCACCTATACTCCAGTAAGAATGCGGCATTGAAATAAGGCGGAACACAGTTTACATGCATTAATCATATATCTCTTTGTCTCAGCTACAAGCTTAAAAATATTGCCTTATTTTTTTTCCACAGATCTAACTTTCTTTCCAGTCACTACAAAGATGCTCAGTAAATGTAATCTGCTGTTCTGGAAAAAAACATCGAGAGCATAAAGAGAGTGGGATAATATCTCAGCTAGAGGGCTCCATATGTTGATGACAAGGTATGGTATACTGAGAAAGAAATAGGATTAGAATTGTTCTAAGTACCTATGAGCCACACATAATACTAGAAAGGAAATAACATTTTCTAAACGCACAGCACTGTGCCAAACGTGCAGGTGAAAAATCTTTACTTGAGCACAGACAGATGGGAAGCTGAAGTTAAGATGGCATTGGAGATATGCACTATTGTAATTCGAGATTATTAAAAAGCTCCTAGAAAAGCTCCCAAAGAGCCCAATCCTAGCACTACTACAGAATTGATTGTACCACTGATAAAGGAGTAAATGCCAGTTCCATGCAACAAACCACTAATCCGTTAGCAGACTTGCTTCCACTAATCAGAAGAAATGAAATTGCATTCAGGGGTGAATGGAAGTGGATGTTGGGATGGGTATTGTTTGTCTGTATTCAGTTCTTTTCCTCCAAAGAAACATTCAGAAGAGAAACAAAGGAAAAAAGTAAATGTTGCCCCTTTGTGAGCTGTTCTGTGCTGTGCTTTTACTGTGTAGGCCGTGATGGTAAATAAAAAACATTTCAAAAGGCTGCAGCAGTGAGGTAAGATTTATCTAGGCAGTCAGGACTGTTCTGAATTGCAGTTGGCATCAGCACAAGAAATATTTGGAGATGATTATTTCTACAGTTGGGTGTTAGCGGTAGTGTGAATTTACTCCAGTTGTGTGTATATGCTGAGATTTGATTACCCATTTAATCCACAAATATATCAGGCTGTACGTCAAGGTAGTGGATGGAGTTGTTATTCTCACTGGTTAGGTAGAATACTGTCTTCTATTCAAACTGGTTTTAAAAGCCATATGTTGTTACATTGGGTTTTGGTTTTGTTTTTTTTTTTTTTTAATGTGGAAACTGGAAATGAGGTACAGAGGTGATTCAGTGAACAGATATGCTGGTAAGACAAATGCTAAATGCATCTGCTAAATTAGCAAGTTGCTGAACCTTTCATAAAATTTACTAAAAACCACTTTTTTTTTGCAACCAAGTTTTGTCAGATTTGACTATTTTTTTTTACTAAACCGAATTCTCATTGCCTTTGAGTGGAAACTGCTTGAATGAAAATGGGGGAAAAATCAGGTGAGAGTTGGCTGTTATTTAAACAACTGCGACACATTGTATCCTGCCATAAGAAACCATTATAAATCAACAGAAAAGTAATGTTGGTGCTTAAGTGTAGCATTCAGTCTCTCCAAAAAGGCTTCTGCCTATTCTGAATTTTTAAGTCATGTCATCTTTCAGCTTAATGATCTTTTAATATCAGCCTGTCACTCTGCAGAGTATCTCAGAAGTTAAGTACTTACATATACATGGGCTGTAGCTGTAAATGAGATGTCTTCTGTGGACCTTGATAGCCGTAAGAGTCAAATCCACCTATGAAATCAACTGAAAGGGGGGAAAATTGCTTTCATTAGCAACATCTTTTCAGAAGTGATAGGCACTATCATTCAAGAACCACCCAGCATAGAGATTACTTTTGACGGACCCTCTAATAACCTGTTAAAATTAGACCAGCTAATTGTGGAGGTGCAGAAAAAGGGTAAAAAAATAAAGAAAGATAAAATGCCTTTTTAAATTAAAAAAAAAAAAATTAAAATCACAGAAAGATAATAAGGCATTTGTAATAGTCATCTGTCCATCTGAAACAGCCACACATCCCTGTTTTTCAAGTAGACCGTCTCATCGGAGTACAAAACAACATGCTATTCAGATATTACAAATGCTGAAACCCATTTATTTATTGGCATGAATGCATTGCTTCTGACTGTGATTACTGTGTCTGCCTTGCTGTCATACTGTGGTTCAGTGATGTAGAGGAGAGACCACATTGATCTGACTCTGTCTGAGAGACAGAAGTTTCTCTGATTCCCTGCTTTGACATTTTGGTTGAAATGCACAAACAGAGGGTTGGAACAATTTATCTGAGCTTCAGAGATGAGGCTTCACAGATCTAAGGAAACCTGTATTTCTCTCAGGGCACTGGGGGTCTGCAGGAAGGTTGCAGGGTGGGAATTATTTATTAATTCACATCACTCCCAGTTCCCGATGGTCTTCTCATGTTTATTTTAAACAATTGCCAGGGCAATTCAATATCATCTGAGCCTGAGACCCCTGTTTCTCTGCTATAACACCGTCTTTACACAGGTAAAAGTGCACCCTTTGCTTCCTTTGCACTAGGAAACCCACCTATTGGCTTTTGGGGGTTATTTGTGGGCAGCTCTCATCCCTGAAATACTGTCTCTTACAGAGCAGATGTGAATTTGACATTGCTTTGATACAAAAGAACCAAAGAGTTCAGGTGTGGAAGTGCATTTTTCCCAGGTGTGAGTGCTGTAATTGACAGGCTGGCTCTGCGTACATTAAAAGCAAAAAAAAAAAAAAAAGTTTCTTTGATAGAGGATAGCTTCTTGTGGATCTAAAATGCAGTAACATTCACATAAAAATCACAAACTCTAAATTTATAACCCTTGATTTGATAACTTTCACAGTGGTTGGAGTCCTTAAAACTTGCATTTATGAGGTTATTTTATACTAAGGTACCCCTCAACGGGTGCCACACTTATCAATGGAGTCACACCCATTCCAGACATGTTACAAAATCAAATTCTTGTACTCCTCTGTCCACCATTTACTTTGGAAACAAAAAGCCACCAAAACACTAGACTGAACCAGTACAGTATGTCTCCATTGCAATCACGGACATGTTGAACCTGTCATCCACCTTCTTCCTTGGCCAGAATGGCCCTTGTAGAAATAATTTAGCTGATCTTGTGTTCTGTGGCAACATTACATATACTCCTATCCCAGAATGTTTTACTAGATTAATCCTTGCCATCTCTAATGAAGAAGGTTCTATAGTCTCTCTGTGTTGTCTTTCCCTGCACCTAACTTCCTAATGTCTAATTTAAATGTAATTTCCTACAAATTAACTACTTTTTAATATTTTGACCTTTTCTCCCTATGGATATGAAGACAAATGAGTGGCTTTTTTTTTTTCTTTTTTTAAACTACTTTTAAACATTTTCAAAAAGTATTTTCATGCTATCCACCTTTCAAATTTTTTTTTTGTCATGGCCCATGTTTTCCAAGCCTCTAAATTTCCAAGCCTGAAGATCCTTCTTCAGTCTGCTTATGTTTTTCTTATAGTGTGAGTTGCACAAATCAGGACTAACTGGAAGAGCTGCCATGTAGACCTCTGTGCATTACTTGGAATAACAAGGTGGGGGTTTTGCTGCTGGATTTTTTTTTTCTTTTTTCAACAGCACAAACATTTAATAACAAGATCTTTATTTTACTGTTTTTACACTAACTGTAGTCTAGCCAAGTAGTCCATATTTTATGTGAAGACATTTGATTGATTCTTCCCCACAGGAATTCTTTTGTGCTTGTCTGTACTGAATTTCATCTTCTTGATTTCAAGCCACTTCTCAAGATCATTTTGATTTCTAATCCTGTCTTCACAATTGCTGGTACCCCTCCCAGCCTGGTTTCACCTGAAATTTTTACAAATGTTCTCTCCTCTATTGTGCTTGCCGTTAACAAAAATAATGAAGAGAATTATTTCCCTAGCCGAGGTTCTAGTGGGATCCCATCTGAAATGTTATCCCAGCTGATTGATAACTACATTTCAAATGGAGTTTTTATTCTGCACACAACTTGTGATGACTGCATCCGGACAGTGCTTCCCTGCCCTGCTTACAAACCTTTCATAGGGTCACAATCTTGCTAAAATCAAGATAAATACCATTTGTTGCTTCCTACTTATTCCATATCTGTAACCATTAGAATAACTTTATTACCATGTGAACATGTCTTTGGAAGTATACTAAGTTTATAGGCACAGAATGAAGAATTCACTATAGGAACATCGTTAAGTGAAGTGCTGGGCTGGGAGGAAGTAAAAAAACTCTTATTCAAATACAAAGATTGCAGCAAAAAGAATGGATATGTCTTTGCTGTAGCTTTGTTCTTTTGCCCAGTTTTCCTTTTCTTTTTTCTCTCTTGACATTTGACAACACAAGTCAGAAAATATCTGTGTTGAACTGAGTGTCTTTCTGGTGCCAACCCATGTCACTTTACGGATGTTACTTAAATGCATTTGTCCAGCTTTGTGTACTTCCCAAGACCCTTCAAGCAACTGGTAAACCATTATTGGAAGGCTGCAGGCATAGTTACTCTGTTTTGCAGTCACAGGGCAAAAGGTCTTAAGGGTGATTTTAGGGTTGCTTTCAGAAAGCTAAATCAACGTGTTAGGAAAAAGATTTCTTTGAGTAAAATGAGTTTGTGTGGGCATGAGAGAAAGACGCTTGCTTAATATATCTGTATGCATTGTGTCTTTGCCCTGTTACAGGGAGTAAACACAGAGTATTAACAAGTTGGGTTGTCAAGTGACAAACAAGGCAAGCTTGCAGAGACATTTCTGCCTTCAACTGACAGTGAAAGTTCCCATGTGTGTAACCAAACAATGGTAGGGCAGAGGGTACAACTGCGACCTTGTTGTAGACATGCAATGGTTTCTCTCACACAACAACAAACTTTGCAAGGCAGGTAAAGGTATGTAATGGAAAGTGAACTCCAATACACAAAGATTTCAGTAAATTCTTAGTAGCAAGTTTTCTTGATGGTGGCAGTTTCTCATCCCTGCAGAGCCTGCAGTGTTCAGACGGTGCTAAAAGCTCCCCGTGGACTCGAAGCTAGTTTCTTAAAGCATGCAAAATGCTGCCCTTTCTGCAGGCATTTTATCCTGACTGTGCCTGAAAGGTCACTAAAAGTGTTGTACGACTGATACATTCCTGGCAGCAGTAACATGAGATGAATAAAATGAGGCTCATTATCTGAATCGCTACAGAAGCTTCCATCCTTAACCTCATCCATCAAACACGTTTTTGACTATTCTATTTTACATTCATCCTACATGTCACTGTTATCACAAGTGGCTTCTTTGTCATGTTTTACTTTAGTAAAAGCACATGTGCATATACAAATAAACACAGAAAATAATTTCTTTGAAACATTGGGTAGTGAGATGCTTATTTTCCTAGCTGGACTTGAATAGTAAGAGCACTATTTATTTGTAAAATGTGTTACAAGAAATTCATGCAAAGTGCTTTCCTCCTTTGATAGTGTTAAGGGGCTTGTCAGGCATATGACTGTGGTTACAACTGTAACACAAACAGGACACATGGCTCAAAACAGAGACATATTTTCTATTACTAAGTACCCACAGGGATGTGAAGTTTCAGCCTTTGCTCAGAGTCACAGTCCCCACTGTCTCCATTGTGTATCAGGACAGGATGAGAGACATAAACGGCTTTCTCATTTTTCATTTCTGAAAGTTTGTGGTGTATAGAGGGACCATTAAACTGGGATGCACAAAAAAGACCCCATTAGCAGTGAGAAACAATAAAACTGATTAAATCAACGGATGGACAAAGAGAAAGGAAACAGTGTAGAATGAGAGCAATAACATCTTCCTGTAGAAAGCAGAAGGAAAGATATTAAATAGAAACCAGAAGATTAGACACTATTCTCCTTATAGAAATTTTCCTCTGTAAGATATATGTACAGAAGCACAAAGATTCAGATCTACAGCTAATAGATGTGTATCTGTAGCTTCAGTGACTTCATCGAAGCACGGATAATTTATATGAGCTGAGGATCTGACCCAAAGAATCATTTAGGGCATATGCATATAGAAACGCGACTGACACTATGGCTTTCCTTGCATTTTAGTAGGCATGCAAAAATCAATGCAGACTAGATAGAAGAGGATACAGCGTTTAGGAATGAGGAGGGAGATGAGTGGCTTTATCTGCAAAGAAAAGGAAAGAGAAAGATTGGGAAACAGACATGTACTTGCCCGACCTGTGGCCTGCAGTATGGGTTTCTTCAAATCCCCTCCTTACTTTGTTCCTTTGCTACTGTTGTTTGTTTTACTGATTATCTCACCTCTACCCTTGATGCATGAGGCCCTGCTTCTCATAGCACTGAATGTACTGCCAGCAATCAATCCTGTGTTTACCACAGCATGTGCTTCCTCCCTGTGGCTCCTTATTCAAGAGTGAAAATGTCTTCTGTAGTAAGTCTGCAATGAGAGTGACTTCTGTCACTGATTCCTCCTTTTCTCCTTCACTTTGTCCATCTCCCTGATGAAGCGGCTGGGTTCCTCCAGCTTTATTAGTTCCATCCCAGACTCCCCCATCACGTCTGCATCCGCTTCCTTCCTCTCATCTCCACTTATTTCTCTCCACACTCTCTCTTCCATTTCATAGAATCATAGCATCATAGAATCATAGAATAGTTTGGATTGGAAGGGACCTTTAAAGGTCATCTAGTTCAACACCCTGCAAGGAGCAGGGACATCTCAAACTAGATCAGGTTGCTCAGAGCCCAGTCCAACCTGGCCTTGAATGTTTCCAGGGGTGGGGCATCTACCACCTCTCTGGGCAACCTGTTCCAGTGTTCCACCACCCTCATTGTAAATAATTTCTTTCTTATATCTAATCTAAATCTACTTCCTTCTATTTTAAAACCATTACCCCTTGTCCTATCACAACAGGCTCCTCTGCTCTTGTGAGACTTCACCTGGAGTACTGCATCCAGCTCTGGAGCCCCCAGCATAAGAAGGATGTAGACCTGTTGGAGCGAGTCCAGAGGAGGGCCACGAAGATGATAGAGGGTTGGAGCACCTCTCCTATGAGAACAGGCTGAGAGAGTTGGGGCTGTTCAGCCTGGAGAAGAGAAGGCTCCAGGGAGATCTTATAGCGGCTTTCCAGTACCTAAAGGAGGCCTACAGGAAAGCTGGGGAGAATCACCTCCCTGGACCTGCTGGCCATGCTTCTTTTGATGCAACTCAGGATGCAGTTGGCTTTCTGGGCTGCAATTGCAGAGCAAACTTATATAAGCAAACTGATAAAGTAGTCCTCCTTTCTTCAGGTTGCCAGCCTTTTTCACTCCTCCTTTCACAGTTTATTTCCTCTTCTCTCTCACTGCAGTCACATGAATTTTGTCCTGTAAAACTTCTGCTTGTCCCAGTGACAGACTTTTTTCTTGATATCTTTTTTTTTTTTTCACTTACCTCCCAATACAAATACATGTAAATTATTTTAATAAAAAATCAACCCCATCCTTACCCCTGCCTTTCTCTCTCTCTCTCTCTCTCTCTCTCCCCCCTGATGGTTTCAGACACTATCTGGAGCTACTTCCCTCCATTTTTGTATAAGATTTTCTCCCATCTTGTGTTCTGTCCCTTGCACGCAGCTGGAACCGCAGTCAGATCCCCTCTTCCTATCCAAGTTTGGGCACTGGTAAATCAATGCACACAGTCCTCTCAGTGGCTTTCCAGCCACCTTTTTCACAGCCACTGCTCTCTTCTTCCTGAAACCTTTGCCTCACTGGCCTCCACTCTCACCTCTGCAGGTGGTCACCTTCCTCCTCTTATCATTCATCTCCTTTCTTGATGGTTCTACCTCCAGCATGATGTCAGAGTCCCATGACCTCTGCGTTTTCTTTTTCTCTACCTCATGCAAACTGGATAGTCACAGTCACAAATGCAAATTCTGCTGTCGTAGGCTCTCTGAGGTGTCATGGAGTACCTGGCTTGTACTCACCCTGCTCCTCCTATACAAACTGAAATTTCAGATTTTCTCTGTGATACTTACCCCTGGATAATTAAACATCAATTGCAGTTCAGCATGGCTAAAACCAGAACTCTTAGCTGTTCCTCCCTAACCTTTCCTGTTACCTCTTATAGTGAATGAAGGCACTTGTACCCTCAAGTCTACCTGTCACTTGAGGATATTCATTAGATGTCAACTTTGATTGGGCTGTGCACAACTTAAATTCCAAAGAATATTTTTGCATATTGAAGAAGAGGACTTTTCTATCTGTTGACACAGCTATAGCATTTACTCAGGGCTCTCAGTGCCAAACACCACAATTGTTCCTTTTTTAAAATCTCACCAAATGTGGAGTTAAGGAGCTGCAGGACTCATCTCTTTGGCTATGTTACTCCTCTCTGTATCCTGCTACTGATTTCATTTTCCATATTACACTAAGTAGAAGATAAATATTTTTACATTTAAGGCTTTTTGTGGAAACTCCACATTAATCTGTCCTCCCATTTCTAAAAGATAAATTATCCTATGCTGCCAGCTTGACCTCCATACTTGTAAATTTTCCAAACACTTTTTCCTCCTTGTCAGAACTACTTCAAAAACAGTTCTCTCATTATTTTCCTTAAAACTCTTCTTTGCTCTGTTGGCAATAATTAGTTTGCCAATGCACTTATATTCCTGCCTACCACAGTGAATAATATTTGCTCATAGCTTCTCTGTGCTCACTTTCTGCCTGTACCCACCAGTTGTCTGCTGTCTAATACGTGGATTGCAAGAAACACTGCTGGTGTTCATATTTATACAGTGCTTGGCATCATGGTAGTCCTTAAACATGTTCATGAATCTAAAGCACTAAAATAATATTAAAAAATTACAATTACCCATGATAAAGATGGTACCATTTAAAAAGTGCTAATGACCAGGGAAGCTCATCTGCATGTGTGCATGGATGCTGCTTGCACATACATGTCATGACTGAACATATTTCCCACGCAGTGTAGCAGAGAGAGAACATGAGGTGTACATTTGACATGTGAGGTCTTGAACTTATGTATACTGGCTCTGGAGGCCAAAGATTTGGCCTCCCGGACTCAGGCCTCGGAGATGCAGTGATTAAGCTTCACTGCCATAGCAAAGCACTTCACTGCATGAGTAGCTGGGAGAGAGGAGAGATTGCAAACAAACTGCAGCAAACAACATCACTGGTGTTACTGTCGGTGCAGAAGTGAGCATGTGAGCCAAGAGAGAGCTGTGCACAAATGCTGGTGGCTAAAACATGGCCAAACTCAGAAAAAATGGAGAGGATTAAAATTAGACTTAGTTTTAATAACTTTGGAAATGACATATGGGAAAAATTATAAAAGAACATATGGGGACACCCTTGCTCCTGCAGCTTTGCCAGTATCCTGCTACCCACCTTGCTGTTTGGTGAAGATGCTTCCAAACACTTTAGTGCTGCTGCTTTTTTTTTTTTTTTTTTTGCTGTGAGCATGGCCTGGTGTCTGTTCCACAATATAGCACACAGGAGGAGGTTTGCTTCAATACAATCTCCATAAAGTTTGTTTACAACGATAATCAAACATTATTGGTCTTTGTGCTGAGTGCACAGTGATTTAGAGTCACAAAATGGGATAGAGCCAAGGCCAGGCAAAGCAGAGGGAAGGAGGGCATCTGCCAATCTGTGAGGCTGCGTCCTTCCTGCTGGCACAGGAGGGTTCAGAAATGGCCCAAGCACTTGGGCACTCGGTCTGGTTCTTGCATTTCTGCCAAACAGTCAGTAACTGCCTGTGAGCACTCTTAGCTCACCTATTTGCAAGGTGAAACTAAAAGCTCAGATTTTTAAACCGTAAGCTCATAGCATTTCTGAGCCCTGCAATGTCTATGGGAACAGGAAAGGGAAACCCTTGCACAAATTTTGGTGGAGTTTCTCAGCTCATATTCTGCCCCACTGCCACTATTTCCATGCTTTTTACTTTTATAATAGTCAAAATTATTCTGTAATTTTTTTGCTTCACAGGGACTTTTCCTCTAGATTATTCTCTTATTGTGTTTGGTGTTACATACGGGCTTGCAGCTTCTTCTTCGGTCTCTGTTGCTGCTGATCCCCTGGCTAATTGTTTCATAAGCCCTTCTGAGACAAGATGTAGGACTGGGAGGTAGGTGGGTTTGTGAAATCTGACAAGCACCACCTGGTGTCACCACCCTTACAGAGGTACTGACAGCGATCTCAGCCCGATATTCCTTGTAATTAGTACCAAGCATGGATGTGGATATTGCATTCAAGGTGAGTCCAGCTCATGGTTGTGCCCAGAAGAAAACACCAGGATGAATGATGCTGAGGGTTCAAAAATTAGAGAAACTGAAATGCATCTCAAACTCCCAGGTGGAGGGGGGTCTGGTCAGCAGCAGAGCCTCAGGGCAGGAGGTGAGGAAGACTATGCTCTGGAGCAATGCCTCAGCAAGGTAGGGCTGACCGGCAGCAGGAACCATGTCAGGGAGGTGGGAACCAGGGTCATGGATGAGTGGAAGGGAGCCAGAATGAAAGCAGCCAGGAGTAACCAAGCAATGACTGGGAAACACAAGCGAGGCTTCGGCAGCTGAAGGCAGAAACAGAGACCAGGGATAGGGCAGGCAAGAAGAAGAGCCAGAGGCCAGGAGGAAACGGCTGGAGCATAGCTGCAGCAATGAGAAATACTGGACTGAAACGGTCAGCACTGCTTTTCATATCTGATAAACACAGCAAGCCACCTGTCAGGCTTATAGACATGGAAACAGGGTTGCAGTCAGGCAGGCTGCTGCTTCGCCCTTGCAAGGCTTTGCAAGGCTTGTCCAAGTTTGCAGTGGGGCTCATCCAGCGCCCTGTAAAGAGTCTGTAAAGGACCTCCACTCAGCTATGAGGACATTAATAGTCTGAAGAATACATTATTTCTCTAAACTAGACAGATCTGGACACTGCTGGATAACAGCCATTTGCTTTCAAATTTTCATGCTTGAGTACTGAGCAAAAAATTACAGCCCTGAAACAGTTTTTGACTGACAAATCATTCTAAGGATTAAAGAAAATGTGGGGTAGACTGAATTATCATAGAAGTTATCAAATGAATCATTAGGAAATATTGTTCTTAGCCAGATCATTACTAGGGTCAAGCAATAAAGAGATGAAGAAAGAAAAAAGAAAGAAAAAGAAAACGCCTGGGGCAGCGGTCTCCAAGTGTGACCACCACACTAATAAATTAGAATAAGATTCATTATTAGGTGCAACAAAGTGGAGAATTAAGGCCCAAATCTATGAAAGTTAACAATCCAATGCTAATGAAGACCTATCTAGATATTTAAAAGGAAAAGTAATAAGGAAAACTTTAACAGAAGGCATGCTGATAAAAATAATTTAGTACAAAGCTATGTCCCAGGCATGTAGGAAACCGTGAGGAGCTCACGTGGACTGTCTCAGTGGGGAAGACACTATGAAGCTGTGGGCAGGTGTCCTTTTCAGGGCCACTGGAAATGGTTAATGAATCTGGTCCACCTGCAGCAGCTCATCACTGCTCCTCCCTTCAGTTCAGACTATGCTTGGGTGGCCAGGACCTGCTCTGTTACACCCACTCATATTGGCTAAACCCCCAAGGAGGCAACCAGCCACCCTCAGAGGCTGTGAAACTGGAGTGGGGAAGGGGTCCGTCAGCCCTGTATGGCTTCCCATGGGCTGCTCCTCCGCCTGCACTCAGCAGGGCCTGAGCTGCCCTCTCTCCATCAGGGTGAAGGATGAGATGCTCCTCTGGGCACAGCGCAGGAGGGCCTGCCTCCAAAGCCTGCCCTCCACGTTCAGCGAAAAGTAGTGATAAATGACTCACATCAAAATTAAGTCTTCCACTGGAATCAAAACAAAACATGATGGTCTGCCTGAAACATATTTCCAAGCAATTTTCAGCTTGTGGAGAGTCTCAGATTTTGCTGATTTTTCCTGATTTTGAAGATAAGTTTTGTTTACTTTTAAATGTCAAAACATTTTCATGGCCAGAAAGACCACGTCCTATGCAGCTGCAGCAACAACCTGAACATCTCTTCAAATCATCTGCAGCTTTTGTTGTCAGAACTGTCACTAGTTACTACAGCATTTCTGCCACCGGTTTGATGCAGCAGCGTGGGACATTGTTTTGTGATCCAGACTGCTTTGTGTTCCTCTCCTGAAACAATTAATTCATGACAAAAGAAGTGATATTTTCAAAATGTTTTGATGTGAAATGCATCTTTCTTTGTAAACGAGAAATTAACTCTTCATTCCCTTTCCACATATGCCATTCTTTTCCAATAATTCTGCAACTTGTTTTTATTGAAAAGATAAAATATGAGTGGTGCATAGTTAAAAAAATGATGCAATATAAGTATATCCCTGTGGCTGTTACAATGCATTGATTTTATTAAGCAGTATCCCATTATGATGAGCTGCTAAAATGGAAATGTTACTTCCTTCAAGCTCTACATTGTTATTTAGACATTTTTAAAACTTGAAGTTGACAATCCCCACAGGAGGCAGTGATGGATGCAAGGGGAGTGGCAGGGAAGACAGTGAGGGAGAAGAGAAATTATCATAGATGGAGCCAGCAACACCACCATTTTCCCCCATGTGAATTTATCTATATACTTGCCTCATACCACAGCCCTGTCTCCTAGGGATTCCTTGAACATCAACTTCATTAGTTACGAAGGCAGCAATCCATAACCAATTTTCTTTTCATGTCAAGCTTGTTCATGTATAAACCGAGCCCTTTTGTTAGAAACATTTGCAATTAATCCCACAAACAAAGAAAATGCAAATCGTACAGTCTAGCCTAAGCAACCCTTCTGACTCAAGGCCCTGACCACCATCTATTATACACTAAAATGAATTGAAATTCCCACTTTGAGTCTAACCTAATTTTCTAGTGATAATAGGCATGGATTCCCAGAAGCATTCTATGCGTCTAGATAGTAACATCCTAATTTCCTTTCCTGGTAAATGTTTTAAATAAGATTTTAGCACCAAAGGAAATTAACCTTTAAATTAATTGTAATTATAAAATGCCATCACTGATTTTGTCTTCAGACTAATTACTTGCTATTATTTAAACAAACTGCACCTCCTCTGAGCTTTAAGTTTGTTTCTCGCTCTGCAGTGCAGTGCCAAATGATCACAGACCAGGCTGTGTAACGTCTGCCAAGCGCTGTGACACCTTGGACTGCTCAAGTCCATTTGCATCTCAAACGCAGCCGGTTTCAGTTGTCATATCTTCCTGCCGTAGGCTTTCCCCCATGCGCTTTAGCCTCACGCTCTGCAGCTCAGACATTTTCAGCCTGTGCTTTCTAACCAGCGAGCATGCCTTCTGGGATGCGGAGTACCTGTGCGCTGCACCAGTGAAAATGAGATGCTCAACACCAGCCGCCTCCTTTGCAAAAGATCCCCTCCAAGACAGGACATGACTGGAAATAATGACACAGGAACCAGCTATTGATATGTGCAAAAGGTTGATGCTGTACAGGCATCTCAGGGAATTTCCTAAGTGTTCCTGGTGGCACTACAGCTCTCCAACACAGCTCTCTTTAGGATGATAAGCATGAGGCAGTACCATGGGATTTCAAAGGCTTCTCTCCCTCCACACTTCCATCAGCATCTTGACAGTCGAAGGCATCCCATTCCATCCCTTTGGTTTACTTAGTTCATGTAGCAGTCACCACACTAAATGAAACAAGTAAATGGAAAAAGCTTCTAATTTAGCCAGAGGCTGTAAATTGGAGAGTGCAGCTGAGCAAAAAACAAGCTGTAGCTTCAGCTTTTGTAGCCTGTTCATTGAATTCTCATTCATAAATGACCTGTTCAGCAGTTGGAGAACAACTGTGTTTTAAATATTGGATTGTATTTGTTCCTATGGCTATTTGCTCCTATGCTCCCTCTGACTGCCTAGGCTGTCCTCAGCATTAACCAAACAAGTCAGACCAGTGATTCACCCTGTTGTGAGAAAGGTGACTACCACAAATTGCTCTTTGGAGTTACATCCCTGCCTCCATTGGCTTAGTGGAAATCTTGATTGTTAGTTTAAACTGCAGGCCTAATTACATGTGGCTGTAGGGATGTGATATGAATATAATCTGTTACTTTTTGTGGCATCAGTGTGGGGCCCAAAAATGCAAATCTGTTTCTCCTAATGACACTGATACTCCTTTATGACAGATTTGGCTTCTATTATTTCGATGATGTAAAGGGTTTGAAGATGCAGAAACCCCCTCCCACCTATCAAAAAACGATCACAAGGTCTGTAATATTTCCACATAGGTTGAGACAAGCAGCTGATGATGATCTACAAAACCTGTGGCAGCATGGAAAAGGTGAAGATGGAAAAGATGAAGATCAAGTGACTGATGTTTTCCAGAGAAAGACACAGGACACATTACACAAAAGATAGGTGCAAAACTAACAAAATGGACAGCTGAGATGCTGGAACTCCTTCTCTTGGGGGGTTGTGTTTGATAAAAATGTTCTTAGTCCAAAAACAGGAGTACCCTTCCAGGAAGAGAAGATTATTGTGGGCAACAAAATACAAGACCTCTTCTGGCTAAGGAAGTCCCTGAACTGCTGATTACTGTCAGGATTTTTGGGGAACCACAAACTTGCTGTGTTTTTCTATGCCTATATGGCAAATAGATACAGAAGTAAGCATCAGATGTTCTTCATTGCTGGATATAGAGCTGGATAGACCTGGTATGTCCTACCCTGCGTTGTGTTACACAAGCGTAACAGGTATAACGCTGTGTTGGTAGGGCTGCAGCTCATGCTGCAGCTGTGGTGTGTCGTCTTTCAGCTGGGGGGGAAGAGATCTACCAGGCTGCCCAGGACAACAACGTCCAGAAAAGCATTCAAGCCCAGCCTTGATGCAGAAAGATGGTTGCTATCTCTTCAGCCATCTCCCTAAGCCTTAGTTTCTGCTTCCTTCCTATCTTTCTCCTGTCCTAGTAGTCTCAGAATTTACAGCCATATTCACCAGAAAATGGGAAGGGAAATAAAGAAGCAGAGTTAACAGCTGAATGTTTGCTACCAGTTTCTCTTTTTCTTTGTTTAGAGATTTTTAAGCAGGGATGGAAGCCGAAGTATTATTCCTCTGTAATGTCTCACTAAGCAGATTGTGAAAAGCATTTGGCACAGAAATAAAGTGATACCTGTGCATATTCTGCACTTCAATAGTGCCTTTCATCTGAGAAGCTCAAAGTTATGAATTAACACACCTGTGAGTTTGTCCCTGTCATTATTTCCCATTTTAAATATGGAAAATAGAAGTACAGAGAGGTTAAATAACCTGCCCAGAGGTGGAAGGCAGCCTGTAACAGAGCTAAAAATAAAAGGCTTTTCTAGCTATTCCATCTGTTAAAATTTCACATCTCTCATAACTAATGAATGTAATATTGTCTTTTAAAAGAAAATCTTTGTCATCACCTTCGTACCTCCCAGGTGAGGCCTAAGATCCCAGAGTGGACTGTTGTTTGGCACTGAGTTTATTGGCATGTAATTGCTATGCTGTGTTCCTCACAAGTAGATATCCTCTATCTGGGGTATTGTCTTCCTGAATGTTTTCAGTAATTCAAATAGAATCTTGGATGCAAGCTTTTATGGGGGTGTGAAAATAATTTTAAAGGGTTATCTAGAGCTTTACTTCTGTGCCAGACATCCCCAAAAGCTGGGCTCAAAGGAATATGCTGCAAAAATCTATTTAACCCAGCTGCAATTTCTTTTGCTTTGCAGTTTACCTGGAAATAATGCCAACAGAAAAGAAGGTAGGGCATGTAAAAGTTGGATCTTCGCTAACATGAGACGGTGCAAAGGTACTCAGGCAACAGTCAGACAGATCATATTTATTCTCTCATTGTCTTGGCATTGTGTTCTGGTAGGTAAATGCTGTTTCTTCCCCCTCTCTGGGTCTGTAAGGGAGCCTTCTGGATTAGGATTTTGCCATGGGACACAGACTGAAATGATGATTTTCTCTAGGCTGGGGGTTCTTCCCAGCCAAAGCTGTCCCTCTAATGACAAGCAAATTCCCTTTCTTTCAATAGAACCTGCAAGGCAAGTGCAGAATTCCCACTTCAGTAACCCAAGTTTCATTTTTAATTGCTTACAGACAAAAAGCCCCAGGAGGATGCTGCTTTATTGCTTACATTCCAGGGTCTTCCACAAAATATCTGTATATTTAATAACATTTTCAAAAAAACATTGAATTCTCTTTTAGTAAGGCAGTAACAACTTATAGCAGGGAGCCAAATTGCTAGTGAGGAAATGCACATTAAAGGAACATTTCAATGCTAGCAAAAACAATGTGCAGCCTTTGAAAAATGCAGGCCTAATATGAATTTGAAAAACAAATGAGGAGCCACAATAAGTTTACAGCCACTGAATGCCTCCAAGTAATGATTGTTGCTGACATTTTCATGCTTTATTTTTAATTGCTGCAGCTAATAATGCTAATGAGGTAAGAATAACAGTGGCTTAGGCATACCAGTGGCAACAGTGAAGAAGAGAGCATTCAGTCGGCAGCAGCCCTGCTAGGCACCCATCCTGCCTCCTCTTTCCCAGATGGAGACCAGAGCTGCTCCAAGCCTCAGAGTTTCTCCAGCCACATGGAGCAGGATGCAGAAGGGATCTTTGGGAGTGACAAACCACTGACAAGAGAAGCCGCCTTTCTCTGACCCTTGGAGATGGGTCCACGCAGTTCGGCTATAGTGCACCCAGCATTAGAGCCCTCCTTGGCCCTGTACCAGAAGGGAAAGCAGCTTCCTCTTTAATCCTCAGTGCAAAATTAACCCAAAGCAGATTGTTCTCATGAAAGGTAGTGCAGACTTGTGCTTTGATTTAGGGGGCCTGCTGCTGGATTTATTTGGTGTGTGAGTAATTAAAACCTCTAGACTTGCTGATTCAGCCCTAGTTATGACCCTGATTTGATCACTGTATTGTTCCATTCCTAATCCTTTAGTGGGGTAGAGCAGGTTAATCTTAGTGAAATGTTTGCTTAATTCTACCCTCGCTCATTTGTTCTCTTAATAAAATCTGCATGAAGAGAAACAGTAATTCTTTCAGCTTGTTCCAATTACTCTGAGAGCAAAGCTAATGCAGCTGAAGCAGCTTAAGAGCAACTTGATTGCGTTTCTACAGTTGAGGCTCTGTGCCAACAGAAGATGAGGTGCTTTCTCTGCTCTGGAGCAGGGTTGATATGTTTCTCTAGTTAAAATCTACAACATGCCCATGTCTGGCTTTTGGATGTTGCACAGAGCTTGTTCCATAGCAGCACGAAGGGGTAAGGAACTGAAAAAGTGCAAAAGGAGGCCATGGGAAAAGAAACACAACTAGTGGATCTGGAATGACCAAAGACTTGCAGACGCAGGAAGGTCTAGCAATGTCTCTGGGACATATTCCACTTTTCCTGAAAGCTTTTCTCCTTCACACTCACTCGATTGTCTGCATGAGATGACCCCATCCATGAATGTACTGAGGAAGTTATGCTTAGGCCTCTTCCTCTGGAGCATAAATGCTAAAAAATGTGGCATCCATAAGGGATACGCTACTTCTCAGAGGAGCGTGACAGATGGATGTGTTGCCAAAAGGGAGTGAAAAAGTGAAAAAATGTATCTAAATGGAAATAAAAGAATCTAAATTAAAACTTGAGCAGGGGGTATCTGTAGGGATTGCAACCCCTGGCTGTTACAGCGAGCCCTTGGTGCACATCACAGTACATGTCTCAGCAGAGGGAGAACTAGAATCCTTCTTATTCTCTGCTAAATGCTCAGTAGAAATTAAAGCTGCTTTAATTTTATGATACCTTGAGGGGGCAAATCCAATCTGAGTGTTATTACCATATTGGGATGACTCAGCCACAGAAGTTCCCTTTTTCTCTTTTTTTTTTTTCCAGTCAAGGCTACCAGACCTCACTGGAGGTAAAGCTGGGGTGCCTGAGCTTGTGGTGGCTTTGTCGCGCTGGGTGAGGACTTGCTCCAGTACCTCAGTCAGATGTTCACAGATGGGTAAGATGGCTCTTTGGCTGGAAAAGGAAGCCTGGCTGAGGTGTACTAACGAAGTAATAAAGGCCTCAAAATAGGCAAGTTGACAGCAAGAAAAGGTTCAAAGAAGCAAGACGGTCTGTGGCTTATGAATAACAGGGAGCTCCCATCACAGTGAGCAGAAAACAATACCATATTGGCCATGAGGCTTTGCTGCCAGGAATGCCACTTTACAGACCACAGGAGAAATCTCTCAAATGTGCTCTGACTTCTGCGCTTGTTTGGTGAGCCAAGTCACAAGTCCCTTCCTCACTTCTGCTTCTTACTTATATCATGCCCTAAAGCATCACAGAAGAGTGAAAAAAAAGATGTAAGCCCTTAGAAGAGAGAGCAGAGTGATATTAAATAGGGTTTCATTTGGGGGGCAAGGAATCGTTCTCCTCCTGCTCTGTGGATAGTGAACACACTTAACGGGAGAACAGGAGAAAGCACATATGTCTTTCCCTAAAAAGACAAGACCTATTTGTGACATACCCCTGCTTTGCATGCCTGTCCCAAACTCTTTTTACTCTTACGCCTTCCTCACCTCCACAGAAAGAGGAAGGCAACTGAAACAAGCATAGTCAGAAAGACCTCCAAATTCTGGTTTGATTTTGGCACTAAATCTCCTCTTGACAGCTCACAGTGGCACTGTATTGCCAATAGATTATAGAGTTGCAGCTATTTTCTATGCAAGAGAACACACAAAGGAACCCCCACCAGCCCTAGCAGTGCTCTCAATCAAATAAAACCCCTTTAGCTTCCTGTTACAGAGCTCTCTCTAAGATTCATGTATATTTTATCAAAGTTACATGCAGTTCTGATACTTGTTTCTAAAGTGCTTTAATATGAATCCCAAGATGAACTGAAATGCTGTAGTGGCCCTTTTAAAAAAAATCAAGGTTAGAATAGAGAAAAAATGAAATGGCTTGACTTCATAACATGTAATAAGAGCAAATTCTGTGCAACAGGCTTCTATTGATATAAATAAGCAGAAGAAACACAAACATACATCTATATGAAATAATTTTGCTTCTTGTAATTTTACCCTGGGAGCAGCAGGAAAAAAAGAGGAGCTCCACAGTTTCACCTCTCATAATGGTCTCTCTCCTGCAATGATCTAAAGCTATTTTTTTTTTTTTGCTAAAAGTGCTTTTAAAGCCAACACACAGGTCAACACAGAAGAGCAATACCCTCAGTGATAACCAATTAATTACTGTGAAGATAGTTAATAACAATCCAGAATAAGGAGAAAAATAAAAGTATTTGTGGGTTGGGACTTTTGCCTTTTTAACTACATGTCTTAAGCTAAACTGTGAGGAAGAAAAAATTCAATGATCTTTTAAGAAGAAAGGAGTATGTATTTTTTAAGCTAGATTTCATTACTCCTTTGTCTTTCAGGCATTTGCAAATTTTAGATCAAGCAGGATGGACAGAAAGCATGTTCTGACTACAGTATAATAAGGCATTTAGGTTGAAGTCAGCAAGAGCCAGCGTAGTGGAGGGATGATTAAAAAAAAATAAAAATCATTTTGTATGTAATAAAGCCTTAGTACTTACAGCTGTCCTCTTCTTCAGTAATACATTTCACAACATAACAGGCATAGACAAAGCCCGCCAGCTGAAACAAAATGTGATAGTATTAGATGTAAAGAAAATACAATAGAAAAACAAGAGCTGGTTTTAGAAAAGCTACAACAGAAACAAAAATAACAAAATTCACCAGACAAATGATAATTCTTTACAACAGTTTGGAAATTTTAATTGGAAATATTCAGGGGAATTTTTCATATTTCTTGAAAAACACACCCTTCAATAAAAGTTCCAAAAATTAATCAAAAATTTTCTGTTACCAAACTCATTTCTTTTTAACAATTGAAAACCAAAAAACTAAATGGATGATTGGATGAATGGACATTTTCTTACATTGAAAATGTAAATCTGTCAAAATCAGGTTTGTTATCCAAAACCCAATCCTCTAGCAGAACTCTGTTTTTTAGCAGAACCTTGCCAGCTAAACCAAGGATGAATTCAGTGTACTTGTGAACTGGCTTTATAGTGATATTTTATCACTTGAAATTAGGGCTGTGGATCAGTGGGACTTGTTCCCGTATCTGCAATAGCCCTCAGGCCGCAAGACATGTCTAGAACTTTGGATAGGTCTGGATGTGTTTACATCAGCATCTCATGCTGCAGCTGGCAAATTCATGCCTTGTTCCCTTTATTCGTCTCCTCAGAGCATACCCAGAAGTGAATTGTAAACACAACCAGCAGGATTTAAAGAAAATAAAAATCCGGAGTTGTTCTTGGGTACCATGGTAGATTGCTTGTCTTACACTATCACCTGAAAAAATTTAGAAATGGAATAAATGACAAAAATCCTACATGCCACGGGCCAAGTATCACGTGAGTCCTCTACTAGTCCCTCCAGCAAGTTCTGTTGCCACTGAGAATTTGCGCCAGGAGCAACAAAACAAATACTGGAACAGCAGCATGTGCCATGCATTACATGCTTTATATAGTTTCCCTAACATGTAGGTCAGGAGAGTTTTCTCTACTGATTGCCAACAAACCATTTTTCATCCTTTTGCTCATCACTGCAGTTTGCATGGTAGGTCATCAAAATAATTCAGGTTGCTTGATCTCTTTGCAGTGAAAAGTGAGCCATACTGTTGAAATGTGTTATTCTGTACAGGTCACCTCACAGCGATCTTTTTATGAGCTGCAAACCCAACTGTAAACTTTGGGAATTAGTTCCTTTTATGGATAATAAAAATGCCCAAAGGCTCCAGCCAGGACTGAGCTCTTTGTGTGCATGGTGCAAAACCCATAATCTCTGGCTGAGGGAGATGATGATCTTAATTTCAGACAAAGTAATCAGTGCATCAGACAGTAAAAAGGGTGAAATCTGAGAGAAGACCATGTATTGTTATGAATGCTGGTTAGTGCAGATGGATTTTTTTCATGAATCCAAGGCACACCTACAACCATTGCAGTGATCTGTGTTCTTAGTGGCTGTTTCCTAGTGGCTTCATACCCGAGGCAGTGATTGGGCCTAATTTACTCCAGCTCTTACACAGATCTTCCTGGTATTTCTGTCAGTTTTCTATGTAGAAAGCTCTCCATGCCTATGAATGCTATCTTGTAACATCTGTATGGATGAGAGATGGCTAAAGGAAAACAAACAAACAAACAAACCAGCCCCAAGCCTTTTCTGAAGAGATCAAGACTTGATCTGGAGATCACACTGCAGCCAGCATAGATATTGTCTGCTAAAAGCTTAAGTTCCTGTTGGGAGCCCAGAAGCGGCATTACAACTGAACCAAATCATTAATTTTGTCATTTAGTATAAATCTGCTTCATAGTGCTGCTGGGAAGATGTTACACCTGGGAAGGATGAAATATTCACCACTGGACACAAAGAATGCACTGTATGAAGATCAGTGGCATTCAGCTAATATCAGCATTTCATCTCTGTTTTATTGAATCAATCTTTCCTTTGGTTTCTTGGCTTCAAGACAGAGGACTAATTTGCTCCACTGACTTATGCCCTGCATAACCCCATTGACTTAAATGACATTACATGAGGTTTAATTCAGCAATGAATTAGGCCCAGAAAGGTTGTTCATAAATGATTACATTCTTGGATGTGAACCTCGGCTTAATAGTTTCTCTGTTCTCTTTTTACAGACCATAAGATCCAAGATAGCTGAATAGTTGCATGTCTAGTAGGAGACTGCAATGGTAAAGCTTTTCTTGCAGTACAGTTCAATACTTTACGATCTGCTAAAACACCACAAGTTCACATGTTATTAACTAAAGTTCTCTTACAAAGCGCAGCAAACAAACTGTTTCACAAACTGTGCTTACAACTGATCTCTTAATTGTATTCAGTTGCATCCCTTAAATGTCTAGGGAACTCCTTTGATATATAAGTAAATCCTACAGCATTTCAGCAAATGAGTTTGGTGATTAAAAGTGTGCCTTAAAGCTAGAAATTGTTCTGTTCTAAATATATGAGATGATCAGAGTTCATAAAATAAATCTCCCCTTCTCCCACATTTATCCAACCCTTTGCTTGGTACACATAATCATTTTGTTTTAATTTGGGCATCACATTAGTTTTTTGCTTTTTCTCTTTTTTTAACCAAGCAATTATCAGTTCTGATCTAGTGAAAGCCATTAAAGATTTATCTTCTAACTACATCAGCAGCAGAGGGCATTCACTGACAGCTAAGGTTCAGCAAAGTGACAGGTTTTGTTTTGAGGATGCTCAATGGCTTGAGACCATGGTGACTAGAGAGACCTCTGGGCTGGAGACCAGGAACAGGCTTCCTCCCCAGTGGACTCAGACTTCCTGTAGGAAGGGTACAGCTCATCTACGCACAAGGCAGAGATTTCTTGGGGACCAGTCAGCTAAAATTTCCACATGGATCAAGAGCTTTCACAAAATTAACCACTTTTGTTATAGTGCAAGATGCAAGATGCATTTCTTTGACCTTGTTTCTCTAAGAAAAATACAGTGCAATGTACCTATGTACAACACAAAATAAATAAACAAAATTCAAAACAAAACACTCCACTGAACACACTCATCCTGGAGAAGAAGATGAGAGAGAAAAAAACAAAACAAAACAAAAACCCAAACCCAAATAATAGAGATTAGTCACATTGCTTAATATATTTCTGAGAAGCCCTCAAAACACAGGAGTGCTGAATGAAGCATATGAATCACACAGAGCAGAGTTCTCCTGATTCAGTATCTCAGGAAGATTTTTGTCTTATGTGAGAAGGAAGGGAATGAGTCCCCAGAGATAAAGGAGAGGAGGAGCCTGACTGTCTCGGAAAATCAGTTTAAAACTAGGAAAGGTGGCTTGAAAACTCTTGTTGCTTTGCATTCCTTTTTTTTT
>WHYT01015948.1:130348-262777 GCA_009806455.1 Tetrax tetrax | reverse complement strand
TAAATTTTGTTTTAAATTTTTTTTTTTTTTTTTTTTTTTTTTTTTTTTTTTTTTTTTTTTTTTCATTTTTATTAACCGAGCTTTCTTTTATAAACCACGTAGCAATAAAAATAAATAGGTGCAATGAACAGAAGATTGCATCTGGATGTCAGATTCATCCAGATTAGATGTCTACATCTGTCTCATTCACATTGTAATGCTGTAGTACGGATCTCCAGAGGAGAAAGAACCGTTAATACAACTAGTGCTCATTTACACATATAGTGATTAGTGCATGTATGTTTTAATGAACCTCATTTTCTGCAGCTTGAAAAACTCTGCTCTTTACAACTTTTCCTGATATGTTCATATGAGAGTATAAATGAATTCTGCCCTTTCTAAAAGTGACACATTGCCCACCCCTGCACCAGCTCCCCAGTTGTTATTTTGATGGTGTCTGATGACCATTTTTATATACAATGATCTCAAACACTTTTAAAATCCTTCTTATTTTTTTTTCTCTATAAATACCTTGATAAAACCATCATTCCTTCTGCCAAGGAGAAAATGAAGACAAGCAAGAGCCTAAAATAAATCAGCAATATAACAGCACTACTGGAAGTCTGTCAATGAGACTAATTATGGAATTAAGTTAACGCATCTTATTGCCTTATTATAGCCATACAAGGCAAACAAAAAAGTTGACAGAATATTCCCTACCCAAGTCAGCAGTGTCCTGTTACATTGCTAGAGACTCTTAGCAGATCCTGACTTTTCTGTGAGTGTACTTCCAGACTTGCTCAAAATGTCAAGTGCTGTGATCAAACTTAATCAGAATTGGTATTGATCACAATCCTGTCTTGCTATTTTTTCTCACTTCTTTTATGGAGATGAATGTTTTCATACACTGCAAATAGCACCAGATTTGGGGAAAAGGCTATTAGATGCAAACCCATCATTCCTGGTCAAGGCCTCCACTTTTCCCTCTTTTAAAGGAATATCTATACAGATAATTATTAGGAGTTATCTTTATTACGTTGGACACCTGAAACAAAAGAATGACAGCAAGGAAGAAACAAAAAGTGGGTAAGGTCTGAGTGGGATAAGACAATGGGGAGAAGGCTGAAAATGAAGATGAATGAGTTAAGGGTTATGGAAATAGTACATGGTCTTGGCTTCATTGAATGAGCATTTTTTTTTTTCTATAACTGATCTTTATCAGGAGAAGTGGAATTTAAACTTAAAAAACCACAAAACCATTGTGTTTTCCTATGAAAAGATGTCACAGTATCTTCTGAAACAGCAGAAGTTTGTGTATGTACTTTTGATTATTAAGTTTTTGCAGGATTCTACAAATACTGTGGTTTTAAGACCTTAGCAAAAAATGGGCTAGTTCAAGCAATAATAATGCAAAATTACATGTAGGTTAATTTTGGCCCTGGGGTCTTTATACTGCAATGTTGTGATGTTACATATCTATCCATGTGCAATTTAATAATATTTTTTTTTTACCTTACAGGGGGCTGAAGATATAAAGTCTTTGTAAGGCTTTTAAAGAACAGTGTTTCTTTAAAATGGATTTTTGGAGGCTGTAGATATATATATACATTATGAGCAACTGAAGAGCTGGAGAATTACTATCTAGAAAGCTTCCAGTGTATTGATTCTCAGAAAAATCTTGTAATACTCATTATTTAGCAGAAAAAGTGAGACGGAGACCTTTCTCTCCATATCTATAGAATTAAGTCAAGTGTCACAGGGGTTCTAAAGCTGCCCCCTGCAAAAACCCTTTCAAGCATGATTTCACTGCCTGCAGCAGTGCCTCATTGCTGAGTGAACACTGTTGCTAGAGTTTAATATAAAACTCAAGCTATGTTCCATGGAAACTTCTCTGTTGAGGTACGCTTCTACTTGTGCTTATATTTAATATGATGAGAGCTCTGACATTCCTCCAAGTTTAACTATCTTTCATCATAAAAGGAGCATTGGAAAACTATTGATATCAGGACAGATTCCTGATGGGGACTGTAGACTGTGTGGCCTTGCAGTCTTTATTCTACAGAATTAACTATCTATGTGCTGTCTGGAAAGAATAATTCATCAATACGGTCAAATAACTTTATTCTGTGCAATAAAGTAATTATTAAAGAAAGACAATGTTAAATCTCCATGTCCACAATAATATCTAGTGGGCAATCATGAATTTAAAACCAAACCAAACCAAAATAATAATTTCTTAGCCTATGTAGTTGTTAAATTCTTTGTCTTTCCTTTCTTAATCTGAAAACTGCCCAGCTGTTTTTGATTTTTTTTTCAGCAGGCACAGTGAAACATGAGTCATAAATACAGATAAATCTAGACACATTGGAAAATAGAAGTATTGTAAAAATGGCATTTATTTCAACTAGTGCATCATAATCTTTTTTACATCAGCTGCCTAGAAGGTGCTTAGCATAAAGTCTCTCTTTATTTCTCAGTGGACTATTCAATTTTGTGGAGATTTCCTTTTTGTAGAAGCATTTGAAGATCACCGTGAAGACCAGCTAGAATGCTTTCGTTTGAAATGCTGCTGGGCGCTTGAGAGCGGTTCTGTCTTGTTCAGGGCAGCCGTTCCCTTAGCATCTTCCCTGGCAAGCTTTTTCACCTGATGAATTGAAGAGACCACAGGGGCACTGAAAATCACAGCACTGTGGCTTGTCAGATAAGAGCTGTGCAAACCTTTAACAACGGTAGAAAGCCAGATACTTACCTGTTTTGAAGCTGTATTACAGACACTCGGCTTGATCTAAATTTTCTGAAAGTTTTGAGAGACTTTTCTGCAAATCTGACCTAAAACTTTCTACAAATCTTCCCTCTTCCTAGATATTTCAGTGTGATTTATGCTTTTGATAACCACATGATATTTGGCGCTTTTCCACAATTTCCACCCTCCCAGCTAAAGGGTAGGATGTCCTTTTTCCTGCTTCAAACATCAAAGACAACCCAAAATACAGGGGCTACCAGCTTGTATGAGATGGAACTAGGGCTCTCTTTCTGCTGACCTCTGTGGTAACTGAACTGCAGAGCATTGTGTAAATTCAGGCTCTGTGCTGAACTTTACATTCCTGCTCCCACAGGCGAAATGCCCCAGCTGGGACCCGGCCAGATTCCCGCAGGAAACTGCAGCAAGCATGTGCCAAGGGGCAGAGGGGAGGACACAGCTCATCCCCAGATCACCACTTAGAGCAACGATAGGGCTGGGAAGCCAGGAGCAAATTCTCCACCAGCTACACTCAGCAGGTGCTGTGTGCAGCTGAAGTGTGCATTGCTCAGTCCAGGCTCAAGGTATTAGTGCTGAAAAAAAAAACCTGGTTAAAAACTAGAGAAATTTTAACTTTTGCTTTTCTGCTCTTGTAGAATTGTCTTTGCACATTTTCTCATTTGATGGGGATTAAAGGATATTTTGGTTACACATTTTTGTTAATTCCATCCAAAATGAGACTATGGGAAGTCCTGAAAATGGAAAAGTCTGTTGCTCGGTTTTCTCTCATGGTGTAGCTCTGAAATCGAACTTATCACTGTTAGAACAGAGCTCTGGTTGGACAGAGGTCAACAGTGTGCAGTGACTGCTGTTCTCATCAAAGGGATTTAGCCATTAGAGCTTTGTAGATTGGAAAAAATCAGCCCATTCATTTTTAAAACAAGACCAGCTGCGTCTATCCACTGGGCAACAGCAAAACAACAAAAGAAAGAATGAAGTTGAAACAACAAAAAAAAAGCTAAAGTAAAAGGCTTTAAAATATGTATCACCATGGTCATTCTATTAATAATAGGAATGGAGTATTAAAGCAAAAGTGTATATGTGTCTGTATGTGGGCTTTGCTCTGAAGGTTTTGTAGCAAGAAAACTTTTATGGAAACAAACTTTGGACCTTTTTCCCCTCTTGTCTTCTGAGAATGCTTTGGAACAGTTTAATCATCTGGCTTTAGTATCTGACTGCCTTTGGCAGCAGTAGCTTTTCTTATCATTATGTCTGTGTGTCACCTTTTCCAGACAGCCATAGGATTAGGATAAGAAAAATTGGTTCTTTATGCTGCAGATCTAACAAAGCCACAGACTGCTCACAGCCCACCAAATGAATGCCTAGCATTTTAAATTGAACTGCATTAGATGAAACAGTTGATTATCAATGCTACTCATTTGTTTGAGGGGCAGTAGGGGAAAAAAAATGCACATTTGAAGTTTGTGCAGATTGTATGGGGGGGAAATATTTTGATGATACAAGAGAACTCTGAATTCCTGATAAACAAACACATATGAGTGCTTCTGTTCAGTGAAAACCCATCACTCCATGTTCAGGCACCCATATGGCAAGTGAACCTTGATGATGTGAGTGTGAACGCCAGGTCCTCAGATCCGGGAAACAGAAGCACTCAGGGGAGAGCAAGTAGAAAATGAGAAAGGGAGTAATATGTTGTTGTGTCTGCCAGTTTCTCAGGATTGCAGCAGCCAACCATGAACACTAGGTAGAGTAAAAGTTCAGAAAGGAAGCACAGGTAATTTGTTCTTCTCCATCATTACATGTTAGATTAAGTTAGAACAATGCTGTCATATAAATGGCAAGAGCCAGACATTTCATCAGTGCTGAGACACTTTTCAGTAACAACTGGCTCTTTCCCTGTGATGCTATTTATTTATGCTATTTCCCTGTGATGAATTGCTGTTTATTTGAAGGCTCTGATGGCGGTTGTAGGGTTAGGAAGCTTCATGGTAGGTGACAGCTTTGGCACTATGCTGGCTTCGTGGTGGTGGTCATGGTGTGACAGACTAATAATGCTCCGATCAAAGTGCTCCTACGACGGTTGGTGATGGCAGCATTGACAAGGCAGATTGGTGTATGGTATATGAAGTGCACAGCTCAGCTGAAGCAGCTCTTCAGCAACCCGAACAGTCATGTTAATTACTTTATCTTACAGAAAGAGAACCAAATAAGGCATTCATAGGAAAAGCTCTAGATGATGCAATCCAGACGAATAGGGCCTGAAGTGGTAAAATGTGAACACTGATTGATTATTAAAATACAGTAATAGTAATTCAGAAGCTCAGTGGGAATTGTGAACTAATATCAGAGGAACAGACACATGTCTTTGACAGTGCCATCAGCAACAGGGCTGCTAGGAAGGTGACTAAGCCAGCTGGAAGGCTTTGCCTGTGCTCTCTGGCTGTCTGCGCCCATGCACAGGACATTTAGGTGGGATGGATGTCTGACAGGATAGCCGCTCTCTCAGACAATGCATGTAGGGAAGATGAGAAAGAATGAACTTATCTTAACCAAATAGCTCCCTCAAGCCTCATGCTCTGGAGTAAGGAAAGAGATGTATCTCAGTGAAAATACAAAGCAGTCTGCATGGGGTGCTCCACATCATTGCATCTCCCTAGGATATATGCATCTAGGAAATGCATTGCTTAGCACAAACATTTTTCTCTAGATGCACAATATAACAGCATCAAGTGTCAGGGGGTTTTCAAGGTCAATAAAACTTCTTCCTGTGGTATCTAATGTTTAAAGTAACTGAACTCAGCTCATGTTTCAATGCTATTTTTCCTCTCAGCATTAGCCTACTGCAGGCTCTTTCCACCATTGTAATCTATAATAAAAGATATTTTTCAGTGCTACCTTTTCCATTCAGCAAAATCAGCTAAGCAGGCTTCGGAAAGCAAATGCCAAAGTGCTTTGTGAAACCTTTCCTGCAAAAGGAGAACCACTGGACAGTTTAAAGGAATATCACACCATGCAGCCGAGGCTGGCACGAAGAGAGATGACCCTCTAGAGCCTCCAAGCAGAAGGACAGTTTGAATTCCATGGCCAAAGGCACCTTTCCTCTTACAGCCCTTCTGCTGAAGGGCAAGAGATAACTGCCTTGTTTATTCAGCATGAAAAATAGTGATCTCCTTGGCCTGAATGGAAATAGCTTGATGGCAAAGGTCTCAGTCACTGCCTGGGGTGGCAGAAGACATATGAATAAATTCTGCACAATGTGTGACCAAAAAAACTTGATCCTTTTAGCTGAAGATTCCAGTAACATCATATCACATGAGGCATTTGGGAGGAATGATGAATTATAAAGAGAGAACATTCTCGGAAAGGCCGTGTCCTCAGAGTCTGTGTCTCATTGCAGAGAGTTAAGTGGATGAGTTATATCTGACAGTTTATGAACCTTGTTAATATAATGCAGTACCTGGGAGTGTGCCAGCTATGGTGATCAAGGAAGTCTAAATTAGACCTCTGCCATCCACAGACATCAGATGCCCATTTAAAACAAAACGTTTCATCCGAACTGGGCACTTCTCTCGTTATCCTCTAAAGCAGTGATCGTCAGCTTGAAGCTCTGAAGCTCCGTGTGGCTTTCAGTAGCCAGCACACATCTCCTCCCTGGGTCTCAGTAAGAGATTATTTAACATGCTGATGCAGAAGCTAGTCTGATAGGAAGAGTACCAGAAGCAGCAGTACTTTGACATGTTAGTCTTCATGAAAAATGTGAGGTTTGTGGGGTTTTTTAACCCATGTGTAGTAAAGGCTGCAGCTCTGTCACCTGTTCCAGGCACAGGTCATTCAAGACAACCCATTGAGTGGCAGATTGGGATGCCTCCACCCCTGCAGGAGAAGGGAGGGGAAGCTTCTGTACCCACAGAGAAGGACAATCTCCATCCAGTCTCCACTCTAGCAATGGACTGCCTGAAGTGAGAAAAAAGGCCATAGCCCTTTTCCTTCTGCTCTGGCAGCAGCACACATAGTAGCTACCATGCTGGCATAGCAGCTGTGTTCCCTCTTTGTCCCTGCTCTGCCTTTCTTCTTGCCTCCAGAAGCTCTCACTTCTGTGATGCAGAGCCACAGTGCTCACTAACATGAGCTTCAAAACAGCACAATCATTTTTTTTCTTTTTTTTTTTCCTTACAAAATCTGTAAAATTGAGATAATAGTGCCTGTTTTACCAGAGCACTGTAAGGTTCCAGTCATCATTATGACTTTTGGTTTGAGATTTTGGATGGAAAGCATGAAAAGTGCTACAGCTATGTATTCTATTCAAATATTAGAGTAGTCTGTGAAAAATAACAGCAATGTGTCAATGTTTTATTTTTAGTATTGTTTATATTTAATTTTTGTATTCCAGCTTTATAAGGTGACTTTTTTTTTTTTTTGTAATTCTCAGATTCAGCTCTGACAGACAATCTTTTGTAGATAGAGCTTTGGTGTTATTGACTTGAACGGATACACTAAGTCTTTGAAAAATGGAAGACAATGTTATATCCTACTGAGAGTCAGAGAAGAAATGATCCTTAGATGTTTGGTTCTCCTATGTCACCAGTTCAGTGCCAAAACTGAGAAGTATTACTTTATTTCATCTGGTTCTAATGCTTTGGCAGAATAAAGGGAAGGGAAGGTAATTTAGCTGGTGAGACATGAGAGAATGCAATATGCCACTGTGTAATGAGGTCCAAATTGCACAGCCATCTTTGAAGACAGACGAGCTGTGCAGCTGCATAACAACACTAAACATAGTGTAAAGCCAAAACATGTCATATTTAATGAGATATTTTTTCCCTGGTTTCTTACATATCCACTGTAAGTGGGCCAAATTCTATTGATATGTTTAAAAGTTAATAAAAGATGTATAAGAGTTTTAGGAAAATATGCCTAGTGATTGAGTTAGACCTTTCAGAAGAAGGAACACTAAATCTTTTGTCTTAGGTCAGTTCTAATCATGTTTCAAACTCAAGAGCTTTCATCTGGAATGTTGTCTATGATTTAGCCCATTTTCAAATATCCAGATGCATGATGCTAGTCAACAGCAAAGTTGCACCTACTAGGAAACATCAGGAGAATATTCGAAAAGAAGACGAAAACCATTAATTGTAGTGTAATACACTGGAGGACTGCTTGGAGAAAAATGAAACAGCACCTGAAGGCATAAAGTGTGTTGTCAGAAGGAAAGGAAAAGTTTCCAGCACAGATGGAAAAAGATACCAGGTGTTTGGGTGCACACAGGCATGCCAGCCTCCCCTTCATTTTTCACTGGTGTCCTAATGGTAGACTATATAATCTGATGTGAATAGGAGAATATTGGGAATTAGGAGATATGTTTGTACTGTCTAACAGCTGTCTGTTATAATGTCTTCAATCATTGACACCTTGAACCATCTACTGACACACAGGAGACACTACAGTTTGGGCCCATTTCTAGATATGTAGTTTGTTAGTGCATGAAGACATTCTGCTTCATCAAAACTCATGGGTTACGAGGTTTAGTTAGTTATTTGGAATGACTATGAGATTATCAGGTAAACAGCTAGGGAATTACAACATGATTAATCTAGGATATTTATTTCTGAAACCATCCTACTTTACAGAATAGACGAAACTAGGTGCCTTCACCAACCAGTTACTCTCAGCATCCTCATCTTTCCTTGTGCCATCATGTACGTCACATCTGGAGCTCCATGGATCATTCCTTTTTGCATAATTTGTGAAATTAACAAATAAATGGTAAAAAAACCTCAACCCAAACCTTACCTTAATCATCTGAAATAGAACATATTCAACAAATACAATTCTTAAGTGCCTTGGCATTGCCAGGTAAATATGGAAATAGTTCTCTTTTAGGAAGAGTGAAGCCAGAATCTGACAAACAGTTGATGATGTCATGTGGAAAAAACTTGCTTTGAGGTAACAAACAGCCCTTACCGGCTACTTTGAACTTCTGCCTTCCACAGTGACAAGGCACCAGAGACAATATGTTATAAATCACTGCGAAAAGTGATTACTCCCATAGGCCACGTATGTGCAGGAAACTAGTAATCCACTTTACCAAATTCTGCTCTGTGATTTAGACAGAAAGTTTAGCAAGTTCTTCCACACTTATACCTATATAAGAGAACAAAAAAGGTGCAGTGGGCAAATATTTTATATAAAGTAATCCTGACACAGAAGGGACTTAAGAGCTCATTGATGACTTTTAGGTGGAGAAGTGTGTGAATGAATTCTGAAAGTGGGATTCGAGAGCTTTTGACAAAATTTTGTCTTTTATAAACATTATAAAATGGACATGGAGAAGCCTGAGGTACTCAACAACTTTTGTGCCTCTGTCTTCACTGGCAAGTGCTCTAGACGCACCACCGAAGTTGCAGAAGGTAAAGGCAGGGACTGGGAGAATGAAGAACCACTCACTATAGAAGAGCAGATTTGAGACCATCTGAGGAACCTGAAGAGGCACAAGTCCATGGGACCTGATGAGATGCATCCATGGGTCCTGAGAGAACTGGGGGATGAAGTTGCTAAGCCGTTATCTATCATATCTAAGAAGTCATGCCAGTGTGGTGAGGTTCCTTCTGATTGGAATAGGCACACGGAAAATAAGGAAATGATTGGAGACAGCCAGCATGCCTTCACTAAGGGCAAATAGTGCCTGACAAATCTGGTGGACTTCTAAGACACAGGATTACAGCATCAGTGGATAAGGGACAAGCAACTGATGTAATCTACCTGGACTTGTGCAAAGCATGTGACACTGTCCCACATGACATCCTTGTCTCTAAACTGGAGAAACATGGGTTTGACAGACGGACCACTCAACGGATAAGGAATTGGCTGGATGTTTGCACTCAAAAGAGTTGCAGTTAATGATTCAATGTCCAAGTGGAGACTGGTGACAAGTGGCATCACTCAGGGGTCAGTATTGGCACTGGCACCGTTTAACATCTTTGTCAGTGACATGGACAGTGGGATAGAGTGCACCCTCGCCAAGTTTGCCAACAACACCAAGCTATGTGTTGTGCTTGACACGCTGGAGGAAAGGCATGCCATCCAGAAGGACCTCGACAGGCTGGAAAGGTGGGCTTGTGCCAACCTCCTGAAGTTCAACCAGGCCAAGTGCAAGGTCCTGCACATGGGTTAAGGCAATCCCGGGCACAAATACAGGCTGAGTGGAGACTGGATCGAGACCAGCCCTGAGGAGAAGGACTTGGAGGTGCTGGTGGACGAGAAGCTCAACATGAGCTGGCAATGTGTGCTCGCCGCCCAGAAAGCCAACTGCATCCTGGGCTTCATCAAAAGAATCATGGTCAGGTTAAGGGAGGTGAATCTCCCCATCTACTCTGCTCTGGTGAGACCCCACCTGGAGTACTGCATCCAGCTCTGGAGCCCCCAACATAGGAAGGACACAAACCTATTCAAGCGAGTCCACAGGAGGGCCACGAAGATGATCAGAGGGCTGGAGCACCTCTCCTATGAGGACAGGCTGAGAGAGTTGGGGCTGTTCAGCCTGGAGAAGAGAAGGCTCCAGGGAGACCTTATAGCAGCCTTCCAGTACGTAAAGGGGGCCTACAAGCAAGCTGAGGAGGGAGTCTTTATCAAGGAATGTAGTGATAGAACAAGAGGTAATGGCTTTAAAGTGGAAAAGGGTAGGTTTAGATAAGACATAAGGAAGAAATTCTTTACTGCGAGGGTGGTGAGACACTGGAACAGGTTGCCCAGAGAAGCTGTGGATGCCCCATCCCTGGAAGTATTCAAGGCCAGGTTGGATGGGACTTTGAGTGACCTGGTCTGGTGGAAGTTTGGACTAGATGATTTTCAAGGTCCCTTCCAACTCAAATCATTCTGTGATTCTATTATATCAGTTCAGGCATCTGTTTTATCCTATCTGATAGCAATGAATTCAAATTGATTGTTGTATTTTGTTCACACAGATAAACTCAAGGAAATGTCAATTAAATTATAACATTTCTTCATAATCCTAGCTAATCAGGTAAATGGATCCGGGAACCCTTAATTATGGAGGAAAACAATTGTCTTTCAACAATTCCATCCCAATTATGCTTTATTGCTTTGTTAAATGCTGTGCACATCATTGGGAAGTTTATTGTAGTTCTGAAGATATATATTAGTATATTGTTTGCTGTAAGATTTAAAATAAAGCACCTTATCTTTGTGAGGGTTGTTGTTACAGATGAGTTACACTTTCATAAAGTTATAGACTTTGTTTTTTCACTCATGTTTAGTGCAGTAGAACACTGACACTATCTTTTGAATACTTGAGAATATACATAGTTTTTGGAAAATTTATAACACAGTATTAGCAGGCAATAAATTATCAATCTGCAGCAACACAAGTCTGCAGCATGACCACGGAAATGTAAAAGGTATAACACATTAGGTATGCAAGTCCAGTGGAAGGCCAGAGACATTGCAGAATACATTTAGAGTTTTAGAAAATGGAGGAAAAGAAAACACAGATTGAAAAAACCAACATTTTATGCCAAGACAAATGAAAGACTATCCAAACATTTAGAGATCAGGGACTGGAGTGGCAGCAAGCCTTATTAGAGATAAAAAGTACAATTTGCAATGTTTGGCATATGCATGTGCTGTCCAAATAAAGTAGATTCTTTGCTTGGATGTCTACAAATGAGAGTTGACACAGGTCCAATAAGCAGGTTGCTGTTTCCCAAAGAATTGAAGTAGATCAGATACATTAATACTGAAGAAATACGTCAAAATTAAAGTTGAAAATGCCAATAGCCTTCACCTCAAAACTATCTAGGGCAGACACATCCCATTTTCAAAAGTGCTCTGGGTTGTGTCTAGATGATCAGTTTGGCTAAGCTGCTGCAATCTGGTCCCTTCACTTGAATGACTGGTGACTTGGTTGGGACCAGTATGGCTCCTGCTTAGCATGTGCATGCACATTTTTCTTCTGTGGAAACCAGGGCATCAGGAAGGAAGAGATAAGTGTATGCTTAGTTCTGAGCTCATTCTGAGCAGATAAGAGCGGAAATCTTTCTTTCACAGCTTTCACAGTCCTTTGTTCACATTTTCACATATCGACTGTTCCTCTGCAATGAAAACAGCAAATTTGCAGAGGCAGGTGGCTGTTTATGTGCCCCGAAAGCCTGGGTGCTCACAAGTTTCTCATGAAAAGTCCACAAAATTGCCACCAAAGGCATAATTCCACAAGGTGTTAGACTTTGTGCCTAATATGTGCCTGATTAGCAGGTGCTTGCCTCAGAATTTCACTCTGATCTACAGCATGCATCAATCTAGCCATGAAGGAAAACTTTAAATAACTGGGCAGCAAACAGATGTGCAGCCCTACTGGTATTCAGGGAGAAGTTAATTGCATGATTCATGAAGATATCTATTTTATCTGGAGAATGACATCTAGCACAAAAGTCTGCTTGGGGATCCTTTTGTTCCTCATTCTGATCATTCGGTCAAGCCATCTCATGCAAATTCAACACAGAATCTGGATAATGAGTCCCCATCCGTCCAATTTGAATCTGACAGTCATCCTAATGCTCTTCTGTGTTCTTTTGGAGACATCCTTCCAAATTCCTTTTAGCCTTCTTTTTAGGTCATTACATTTCTGTACCAAATAAAAAAGGTCCTGATGATGGCTTTTTTTTTTTTTTTTTCATTCTGATACTGATTTACTTGATCTTGAGGTCTTATTGAGCCCACTAAGCAGTGCAATTGTCTTCATTGTCCTTGCTGCTGCCTCAGTGAGGCACAGTCTTTCACTGCTGAGATTCTTCCCTGATAACAAATTTTTTTTCAATCAGTTTAGGGTCATCATTTGCATTTTTCACATGCACCCTTTTGCATGCTTTCATTATCTATGGCTTCTTCACATGGATATTGATTTTGACAGATGTTGTCACAGGGAGGTTCTGTATTTTAATATAATATCTTTTGTCTTCCATAGGTCAACTACTCTGTTTCCTGCTATCAAGCAGCAAAAATCATGGCCGTTATAGTTTCTATTAGCCATTTATCTATTGAACTCTTGTGCTATTTCCATCAACTCCATTTTTTCCCCCAGTCAAGGACTATATCACATATGGAAAGATGTAATCTAGCAACAAGTATACTGTAATGTTTAATTAGCAGCAGTATTTACAGCTAACCTTAAGGTAACTTGGTTGAATGTAATAACTGTGGTATGCATATTAACTTCAAAATACTTTCCAGTTACATCATGAATTGGCATGAATTATACACTTTTCCAAAAACAGCAAGGCAAGCCCTGTGCTTAGTGAGGTATTAATGAAATACCAATGTACTGGTGTTTCACCAGCAATGACAATGTACTGATGTTTCTTTTAAGAGCCAAGCATTCTTGCTTGTTGCTTCACTCTTTGTGACATGGGGGAATGGCTGTGATAGAAACGTCAGACCTCGGTTTTGCCCTCAAGTTTCACTTGCTCAGCATTGTTCTGAAATTTTCACCTCTAGGATCATGAAAATAATTAACAACAATTATAATTCTCTTCATTTTTTTTTCCCATGAATGTGAAAACAAATACTGCCTAGCTTTCTTGTGTAGTCACTTGTCGGAGACAGGTAAGCAAATCTTCCCACCTGTTTCAAGCATCTGAATTATCTAAATTAGATTGGAATGAATGTCCCTAGAAGTGCCTGGTTTTTTTTTCCATGGCTAGGAAAGAAGCCTCATTGCTGTCTAGCTTAATCTAGATACTTACATTTAGATGACTCAAGCCTGGTGATTTGAGGTTAATCCTACTCTAGCAGAACAAAGTAGGAAGTTCAGAGTTTGTATACGCTTACAATAGTCTTAAAAATCAACTGAATTTAGAATATGCAAAGACTAGAGGACTGATACTCCTTCAGAGCACTTATTCCAAGTAGAGGCAAATAATGTGTTTGAACACAGAGAGGCAGGAAAGCCTGGCTCACAGATGGGATGTTTGTGGAGTAGTGACTCCAGACCTGTGGTTCGTAGTGCATAATTAGCTCCATGCAGATTCCCAATTAACCCTGCGGTTAAAGAGTGAGCATACTCTGTGGCTATTTAAATGAGAACTCTGAGTCTAACTGGGAACGTTGCATTTTGTCTGTATTTGACAGTGGTGCCACTCATACTAGTTTTCAAAATATTTTTCTATGTCCACACACCAAAAGGATTTTGAAAAAAAAAATGGAGAAGGTTCAGAGAAGAACAGTTAGAATGATTAGAGAATGAGGAATATAAGTAGTTCACAAAGGAGGGAGAAGATTAAGTAGGTTACCTAAGCAAAGAAGAACAAATTTCATCACAAATCATAAAAACAGGAGTAAAATGTTGCTAACGACAGGATGCTGCAGTTTTGCAGATAAACATATTGTAAGAATCTGGAACGAAAACTAGAAATTTAGACAAGGAAGAAAGTTGAAGGTAAATTTTAACAACAGTTGTGGTGAATCTTGATCTTAAGATCAAGATTAAATGTATTTTTAACTTTAGTTCAGACAGGAATTAATTCAGGGAATCTCTATGCCCTGTGTTATGTACAAGGTCAAACTAGATAATCGCAGCATTTTCTTCTGGCTTCTTGATGTGTGAGTCTAGTATGATGCATGCAATATTGGTATGCGACAATTTTAGTATATAGTAGCATTTGTGAAAGAAATTAATTTCACAAATGGGGAAAAATGAGCACGTTGCTTTAGTGAAAGAACAGTAGAGAAACTTGTAGTGATAGTAAAGTATCTGCAATTAGTATCTAGCTCACTTAGGTACAGCAGAGTACAATTACCTTCAACTGTAGTATAATTTCTTTTTCTATTTTCTTCTTGAGTAAATTAACTTCAATTTGCACATTCAGTAATAAGTATCGTGGTGCATATTACACCATTATTACTACACCTAATTCACTAGAAATGTAATTTGCATTTCTACTTATACAAGTGCTGAATTAAATCCAAAGAATCCCAGGAGAGGAGTAACCAGCTTACTCCAGAGTTCGGTTTAATACTTAATATGGAAATATGGGGAAAGAAGGCACACCTCAAAAGCTTCAACCCTTATGTCAGGAATTGCATTGAGGAAGAAAATAATATTGTAAAATATACCCCTGAAACAAAATGCAGAGGATTTCAAGAAGGTAAAGAACACTTGGGAGTAGAGCAAAGAGAAGGGAGCGACGGAACATGTCACCTTGACTCCTTCTTTCAGTTCTTCCTTTTCTTTTAATTTTTCATTTTTTACGGAGCATAATATTCCTGACTTCTCAATTCTACTGAGGGATGTGGATTAGTATGAAATGTGCAGAGGGACAAAATTTCAAAATAAGTGCTGTACCACTGGCAGGAGGTTGCCTGAGGCAAACACAGCTCCTCTCTGCCGATCACCACACAACTACAGTGCCAGACATTTGCTCTTATGAAATGATCAGGTGAGGAGACTGAAGGCTAAGAGCACACCAGGGCAGCACACTGCAGGTGGAGCCCTCCCTCATCAGCAAGTAGCCTTCGTGAAACTTATTAAAAGAAATGAACTGTAGAGATAGCAGTGACAGGAAGTTGTACAGCGACATAAATCAAGTGTCTCACAGAACAGGGCCACACTAATGAAGCAGAGGCACCATGCTGCCTGAAGAACTGGAAATATTTTATCTTCATAAAATAGAGTGCATTCCTGGGACCTGGGTAATTAACGATGCAGGGAAAGATACTCTGGCTATGGTTATGTTGCCAAATAGGAAACGGCCAAGGGCCAGTCTCTGACTTCAAAGCCAAATTGTGTAGACTGGCTGTTGTCCACACCGCTTTGGTGACGCTCCAGCTAGAACACAGGGGCTGCACAGAGGCTGAGTAGAAGTTAACTGAGACTCTGATGAGTCCTACGCAGTCGGACTTACAGCTCTGAGACAGTGCCATCTTCTCTGGTTTTTTTTTTAAGTTCAAAGTGTCTGAAACGATGAGGGCTGTGTCACAGCCCAACGGAGCAAGGTTTTGTCTTCTAGTATACTGTTGCTGTGCCATAAAATGGCTGTGTCATACCATGCCTATCCAAGTTTTTCTCTTGAAGGTGGCAAGGCAGATGAGAGACAGCAGAAAAAGGTCTCATTTGATATTGACGTCTATGTTGAAGTGTTCCCTTGATTTTATCATTTCCTATCTCTGCAAACTACTCCTGGAAGTAAAACTGAGGATTGCATCGTGTCTCTTGGATGTAGCAGGAGGGCATGAGGGAGTGGTTGAGGGTTCAAAACATCTGAGGATAACACTGGCAAACTGTGTGAGCTTGAAGGAGCTAAACATGGTGCCGTCTTAACCATCCTGCCTTCTGGGAGAGGTCTCTGAAAGGAAGTATTTCCAGAATTGTTTTGTGGTGTACTGTCATAGGAAATACTTCGGCAATACTCAAAACAGAGGCAGTGTGTAAGCTAAAAATTACATAGTTGATCAGGAGTCCAGTGCTTGAGCTCTCTCTTTGGCCTTCTCTTATTATGAACACACATGTAACCTTTGAGGACACTCACTTTTTAAGCCTTTCAACATCTATGATCCAAAGGGTTGCCAACATACTTGAAATACATATTATTAATGTGATGATGATGATTGTCATTATTCGGCAAATCTCTGCACTTGTAGTAGTATTTACTTTCCACAGATAGCCTTACTGAGATTAATGGTCTCCTTATGATTAATACAAACTAATGCAAATAATTGCTGGACAACTGGGACCAGTCAGACAGATGAAGACCCTACTTTCCCTTCACATTTTAACACTGACCACATTAAGATCTTCCTTGCACCAGTGTGGAGATGTATCCCTTCTCTCAGTTATAAATTAAGTCTCCACAGTTTGCATTCACCTTACTCCATGAAGTGTTCACTCATTTGTGCAGTGCATAAAATAGAAGGTGCTCCTTATAAATCATAGTATTTCCTCCACTTCTTTTTTTCCAGGGATGCTAAGACTTCTTTTCAGACAACCCTTCCTTTCCTCCCCCTTGACACCTTTCAATAGGGTATGAAAAAATGGTAAAGTACTTGCTAGATTTTTGCTGCTTTAAAAATATTTATTTGCAAAGGGCATACGTGCGAGTGGTATGTGTGCACACATGCCTATGTGCCTGTGTAAGAGAGAAGGAGGAGAGATTTTGGTGCAAAAAGACGGGCCGATTGCTCCATTCTCGCTGCTTCTTACAGTTTATGAATTTTTACAAAGAGGGAATGTGTTTTCTTCTTCAAACTAACAGTGGTGAAAAAGATGTTAGGGGAAACACAGTCTGACAGCATCCAGTCATCACTCTTTAAAGGCTCTGATATCAGGGCACACTAACATTAAGCATTAATGTCATCTAGGCTTTATGTTCAGCTTTAGTTTCATCACTAGTTAAGTAAATCCTAAAACACAGGGTCAAGGAAGCTCAGTGTAGACACTAGCATCAAAAAGGATGTTTCCAGCTATGTCTACTTAACTTTTCTGTCCTCACTATGAAAAAAATGTAAATGGATGTGACCTAGGCATTTTATGGCAGTGAAAGAGTGCACTAGTGGAAATGACAGCACACAACATAATATAGCAACTTCTTGAACCATTTTTGAGATCTAGATTAAATACAGTAAAACCTGCCCAGTAGAAGCTGGTCTGCATGTAGCACCACTTGTCCAGCTCTTAACCAGAACTGATGAATCTGAACTGTCTCTCCCACATACACCTTCAAGCCAATAAAAATAAGTAATTGAATGAATGTATGAATGAATTTATTCTTTCCCCTCCACATAGGCCAAGGAATTTACAACAAGGTTATAGCAGGGTAGCAGGTAACTTATTGCCTCCCTTTTCAAGTAGGGAATGGGAGATGCAGTGAGATGAAGTGGTTTACAAGGAGGTCACTGTGTCCTCATACTATGAGTAGAATTCAACACAGGCTCCAATGCTGGCTCAGAAACTGAATTTCTGTGTAATTTCAGGTACAAATAAAACTTCTCTATGAGGAACTCATTAGTTCCTGGCTCTCAGCCAATATTTCATTCATCAGACTTGAAGGAAAAGGTCTTGGGGGAAACTTGGACTATTTTAGAAATACTTTGGCAGTTGAGCCCATTATTTGGCTAAGAGATTTCCACCGCACACATGCACACCTGAGTTTGCAGCAGCTCTTTCTCATTCAGGTTTGAGCTTCATGCATTCAGTTTACACCAGTTTACACACAGTTCTGCTGATAGCATCTTACGGCTAAGGCCTCTGTCATTGCACCCCCTATGCACTCTGTGTTCGCTGTATTCTGTAACGGGCATTTCCAGAAGAAAAAAGAAACAAAAACGGCAAGTCACTTTTCTGGCCTGTTAAGAACTGTCTTTTTACAGTCCCCATTCTTTCCATATTCTGATCTTATTTCCTGATAAATCTTTTATTTCACAGGCATCTCTTCCTCATTTCTACCCTCACTATTAAAGGCTTTATATTAGGTCTATGCAAGGAAAGCATTTTAAACACACTTGACTTATTTTTAAAACACCTACACAACAGTCTGTACACATGAATTTTTCTTTCACCTTGTCTCAAAACATCACAAGTTTTTTTCCTGACAGTCTTGCAAGTTTTGGTTTCTTCCTTATTTAGCGCTAAGCTGTTCTTTGATAAGGTTCAGCTGGGGAAATTAATTTCTCTCAGGACCCAATCAGGTTTTTACATCAATTAGGCTAATTGACAGAAGGTTTAACACATTTCTTAATTATGACTGCAAATACGTTCTTGGAAGAAACCCCAAAGCACAGGAGTAAAAAACAAAAAAAAAAGGAGACAAACCTTTTTTTTTCTAGTAAAATAATTTTGGAAACATTTTAAAGGCAAAACACCAGGAAGGAAGTTTACTAATGGACAGCTATCTCACCATGGCTGAAACTGCTCCCAGTCAGAAAACCTATGACACACCAAAATGATCACCCTATGCTTGATTGTGAAAATGTGAATAAGCATAGAGTAGGAGAGAGTATAGACATTTATAAAGGACACATGTGAAGACAGAAAATACATAACTAGCCACTAAACTACCAAAAAAGTCCAAAACAAAACAAAATTTCCAATTCTGGAAAGACATACTGTATTTTTTTTCCTAATTTTGTAATAGAACATCTGAACTAATTTGTGCTTATTCACATTAGCTGTCTTAATCTTTTTTTTTTAACGTAGGCTAAGCCTCTTAAAGCTAAATGTCATAACTCAATTAAGCATTGAGCTAGATAATTTACACACTGTATGATAAACTATAATTCTTTGTCTTCTGTTTCAGGTTCCAGACTTTTGTATTAATATAAATGACAGAGTGCTTCTGAAATGTAAAGAAGTGCCCTTTCTTGCTCTTCCAGTTTCCATGTTTGTCGTTCTGCCTCTTTTTCCCTGTGCTCTGTGTGATGCTGCAGGAAGGCAACAGAAAAAGGCAATTCAATACTCTTTAGAATAAACCACAGTTACAAAATATTTTCAGAAGAGGAACCCCTGAGGGAGATATTTAACCTCAGCCTTTGCTGGTGTTTCTGAACATCTGGTCACCCTACTTGACCAACATGCTAGCAGCGCTGGGGTTTTTTGAATGACTGTGCTGCACAAAAACCAAACAAACAGTTTAGTGAATAAGAGCCCTTAGGGATGAAGTGTTTAAAGCAGTACAGAAAAGTTATATACATAAATCCCTTGGACATATTTTCCATGTAGTACACTTAAAACCAACACTCTGTTACTTAACATTGCTCTACTGGAGTTGGAATCAGCATTAAGCTGCAGCAGTGCTTTAAAATAAATGGGCCGTGTTGCAGTTTTTGTGTGTATGTGTGAATACCAGGGAAGAAGGCCGTGACGTCTTTAAGTGCATATGGTACACACCGAATCCAATTGCCAAAATGCCATTTCCTTTTCTAGCTACACTGCAGCACCATCATCTCTTCTCTTTAGCATGGGATGTGTGTCCCACGCCTGTACTCTTGACAGCTTTTTCCTAGAACCTCCCTCAAAGGTATCACAGCAAGCACTTCTTTCCTTTCAAACCCCTCATTTTGAACACGGAGGAAGATGAAATTTTTCCCTTCAGACTTAACACCAACACAGTAATGACTAATTTAGGCCAGAATATAACCTTACAGTTTTTCTCCATATGTCTTCCAGCTCAGGTGGGAGTATAGCAAGAGGAGGGAAAGGACAGAAGGATGTCATGGTGCCTTACTCTCTGTTAGTTGGTGGTGCTTTGGGGGTTGCCAGGACTGGAGATTGTGGTTGTGGCATGCACCAAGAGCCTGGGACTCTAGGCTTTGCACCACAGGCACTACTTCGTGTAGGATTTGCTCTAGATTAATTCAGTGCAATTGTAGCAAGCTTTAGACTCTCTCTTAATATACAGGAGGGCTATCCTCTCCCTGTCATGACAGGCAGGCTGCTCTGTATAGATCCTGACGAGTGACAACATATTCCTTTGAAAGGCGAGACCTCGTCTTCCCTCCATTAGTTCCAGCCCAGATTACTGTCTCTTTTTTCCCTTAGCAGCTCTAAACTCTCCTGCTCCTTACTCCGCATTGTCTTGAGCAGAAAGGCAATATTTTCTTCTAGACCAGATGTATCAGCTAGTGAGGTTTGACAACATGAAAGTATGGAGAGGTGGTAGTAGCAGTTCTGTCCCTTTGTAACTGCCAGTGCTTTTCTTTACATTTTCTTTAATGCAAGACAGCACTGCAGGTCAAAGGGGAATATGGGAACAAAGAGGCAGTGCTGCAAATTGGATTATGTTCCATTTGTCTTCATCTCTTGCCCTGTTCTTCCCTTCAGTGCTACTTCTGTCTCTTCAACTCAAGTAAGGTTCTGTTCAAGGAATGAGTACAGCCATGGTGTATAATCTGTCTTGCAGGTGGCCTCTCCCCACATCCACCCTATGGATCCCCTCTGTTGTCTTTGTCCCCCGTGATCTGCAATCCCCCACCCCAGCCCCCCATTAATGGTGAGTTAATGGGAGGCAGAAGCCAGGCAGAGAAAGGCTCAGACTGGTTATGTTCCATGTGTCTTCACCTATCCACCTACCCAAGTCCAGTGCTGACTGTCCTGAAGGTAACACACTGCATCCAAAAGATTGTGTGGAGAGGAAAGCCAATGGTAGGAGCCTGGAGAAAGCTCCTAGTGAAGCACTGGAAGGAACCTGGGGCCAGACTAAGCAAAAGGCTGGCAACCACTGGACTAAACCCTGCTTTATTCACTCTCATGGGGAGATAAAAGATTTTTTCTCTGATAATCACATAAATCTGCTTCTTCTCTTTCACATGTGTGTTTATGTGCAGAATTGCTTCCTGGATCCCACCTCTCAGGCTTATAATCCATTTTTAAAGAACACTTGGGATCATATGAAAAAAAGGATGGGAAGCACATCTACTACCTCTTTCAACCTCAATGAAGAGTCAGCTCCACCTATATTGTTCTGACAGATGTTTTGCTTGAGGAGTCAAAACTGTCTTAGAAACCTTCCCTGGTAGAAACTCCTTGATTATCCTCGTTGATTCATGCCAGTAACTCCCTAGCTCTGTGCTCAGCAGAGAAGTACTACGCGTCTTCTGTATCTTCCTCATTGCAATTTAAACCCAAGATCTGCTGCCACAGTAAAACTAGATTTTGAAAAGCTTATTCCCATTTTCCTTTCTACATTCACTTCTGAAACATTAATTTTTCTAAGCAGGTGGGAGAGGAAAGAGTCCTGGATTCTTGTCCTTGATCTGAAAGCAGCTGCTGTGCTCAGTGCAGGGTCCAGTCTTGGACTCCAGCTGGGTCTGGGCTCACACCTCGTGATTCTAGCATGGCTGCCATCAGACTGATTCCAGCCTTAGTAAGCACTGGGATTGTGAACCCAGAAACAAACTCAGCACTGTTTTCTTTTAGCAGGGTCAGTTTTCAGCCCTTATATTTGTTTCTCAGCTGCATGGCTCTCAAGTGCCTGGGATGGGCACTGTAGGGTCAGATGATCAGAACCATATTTCACAGCCAGACATCACCTGCAGGTAACTGTAATATCAGAGCAACTGCAAAATCAGAGCCTGGGGGGTGCAGACTAAATACAGTTACCTATTTGCTCAATGACAGCAAGGCTGATGCTTCTGAGCAAAATCAAAATATTAGATGCTAAGGGAAGTCGGCTGTTGAAAGTTTGGGCAAATGCAGGCTCCAGGCACTCACAGGGTGAGACAGCAGCAGAGCAAAGGCAGCAAATAGTTGATCATGCTGTCTGACAATGGGTATCTGACTGATGCTTTGAATCACCTCTGAGCCTTCTCTACGCTGTCTGCAAAGGGATTTTACATTTTGTTTGACATAGTCTGAATCTCACTAATCAATCATGAACAGCCCTCCTCTGCCACAACCCCCCTTTAGATGATTAGTCTCTTTGTAAATCTAGCTGCCAGAGCCGGTCCTATGAAAATAGCAGTAGTAATGAAAGCAGAAATAACAGAAATTAATGTTTTTTTGTTTGTTTGTTTGTTATTGAGAGTAGAAATCATATTTGTACTTCAAAATGGTTCCGTGGAATAAATTGCATAATAATTCATGGAGTCGCCGATTGTTGTAGTTTATTAGACTCGCTGATGGCAACTACAAATCTACTCTATTAGGCAAAAAGAAAACCAATTGTTTTAGAGGTTTTTACAGATTTATTGAAATACTCCATCTCTAATGAATGCTGTTCCCCAACATAGCAAAGTACGTACAGCATTACCTTAACAGCAATGCATTGTCCAGAATTTGAGCCTGGCACAGACAGAATATCAGTATTTCAGTCTGTTTACTGATAAACAATATTCTGTAAAATGTGTCTTGAGAATATACAATTCTTCCTCTTTTTTTTTTCTTGCCACCAGTACTAGAGAACTGGTGACAATTAAACTGTAGATGAGTGAGCTGACAATCAGCTCGATATGCTTCAGCAGTTGTAAATTGGTTAAGGCTCAAATCAATGTTCTGGTCCTCAACATTCTTGGAATGTGTTGAAATTCTAGCTTAATTGCGAGAGACAGTTGTCCTTTACTGGAAAGTAAGCAAAAGACTTATTTTAGCCTTGAGTAAGAGGCTAGTACTGGACGCAATTGAACTTTACTATCTTTTAGATGCTTGATAGAAAATATTTCAACTTTACGTTTTCAAAGAGATCACATTTAAACAGAGGCTGTTCTAAGATTAAAGGCATAGCATGAGACTGACTATCATCTGAATGTTCTTCCATTCCCGTGACTGTGTTCTCATGTCACTTGTGTGAACCTAGGAGAGATCAGTGATGCTTCAGCTTTATGCTAGGTTTATTGTATCTGAGAAACGATTACAGGTACGTCAGCACTGAAATGATCTTGTGACCTTCCATCAACAGATGGTGTAGTTGTTTCAGTAGCACTAGGAAAAATTGTTAGCTATGTTGGGATGAGTGGTAGACCTCAGCAGCGTTTTCATTCTCCTGAAGAAGAATAGATTCAAACTGATTTGCTGAAGAATATAGATTCAAACTGATTGAAACTACCAGCCAATCTGTGTGAAGCTCACTAAACTTGTTTCAGCTAATTCTTTTCTAAAGAAGTTTCATGTTATTTCCTAAAACTAGTATTTTTATTTTAGCTATGAATAAAATTATGAATGCAAAAGTATTCTCCTTTTCTTTCTCTTGGGTTTGAGTGGAACCTGAAAATCAAACATCTATGGAATTCTGAATGTGCAGCAGCAAACATAATCTTGACCTGTCCCCTGATAATTGTATTTTTGTACACTGTGAGGATCCGGGAGCAAATCTTTATTTTATTACAAGTTATATAGTACCTCACATTTACTTCCAAAACCAATGCAATAATCATTGATAAAGAATACCAATGATTACAAATATAGTTGAAAATAAAGCAATATTTGTATACCTACACTGGATTCAGAAATAAATATTGTTCTGATTTGTTTCTGATATATCTTATTATGGCACAGATAATCTGTGCGCAAGCAGGAACATTGTTCTTCCCTGATTTATTTCCACACCAGAGAGAAATTAAGATCCTACTGCTTTTGCAAAATAAAAAAAAAAAAAAAAAAAAAAAAAAAAAAAAAGAAGTTTTCTTCTGATTTCCACTCATATACCTTTTTCTTACTTTTCTTTTCCAAAATGTCCTCCAATTTTTTTATTACATCGGTAGTTATACAGTGGCTATGCCCTTTTACAGCTTTCAGCTATACTTAATAAACAGATAAAAATGTAAATGTTAAACAACTGAGTATGAAGATACAAATTAAGTTCAGAGGGAAGAAACTGAGAGTATACAGAAAAATGTAGCAGATATTGATATCATTCCACAGTATTTTCTAAGATGATGTATTACAGCTAAAGAGTGCTTAAGTACCCTTGTCAGCACAAGATTTTATGAAGACAATCTATGTCTTTCTGTCCCTGGTATTTGAAATGTCTTCTCCTGTTTTCCTCCATTATAAACCAGCTATCACTGGTATAAGTGCTGATATGATTACATGATTTGCTTCCTTGTTCAACAGCTGTTCACAAATCTGTTATTGCAAATTATTTACTCTCTAAACTTCTATTGAGAGAGGTGTAGAGTGCCTTAAACCTTTTTGCTTGGAATGATAATAATTTATCAACATGATTCATATTCATTTATCTCTGAGACTGAGCCATTCTAACACACTGAAAGAAGAGGAGTGAAATCTGACAGTGATTTTTCTCAGTGTTGTATTAGCAGGCTGTAATTGAAAAGTTGTGGTAGACTCCACAACTAAAAGCCTATTAGACAACGTGAGAGAAGGAATATTTTTAGCTATGATAAACACACCATATTTAAAAGCACAAGAACTAGGATAAAATTAGCAATACCGGTCAAACTTGCATGCAATTTTTTTTTCCAGATTGCAGGTAACTTTCCTTATGAGTTAATGAAAATCAAATGCAATTCCAAATGATAGAGGAACAATAAAGAATATCTCACAACGCTGTTGGACTTCTATACTAAAAAATTTATTCCTGTCAGAAAACACTTTCTTAGAGGAAAACAAATGAAAAATCTAAATTATGATGTCATGATGCCAGATGTTGGACCAGATAAATATTCCTTTTGCTTTTCAGTCATCACAAAAGGAGACTATATGCACACTCAAGCTAAAACTTGAGCAGAAAAAATCCTCTTACCTTTATATCACTTACTCTACTTACATATTTTTTTTTTTACTTATGCTAGGGGACAGCTAACCTGGGAATAAACACAATTGATGTACATCCTGATTCTACTTGATAGTCTAGAAACAGAAAAATACAACTGTTCCAGAAGGACAGCTTGTTCAAAGATCGAAAGAACTACTTCTTCAACCTGAGCACAGCTACAGAAGTAGAAAGAAACACAACCCGTGGGGTATGTGTGCTCCTAAAAAACTTTTCTTATACCAGAAAAAAAGATTTCCATTTTGTACTTAGTAAACTAAGAGTAATAAAAGGAAAAAAAAATCTTTTTGAAAATGATGAGGAATTGCAAGATCTCCAACTAAAGGCACTTAAAGAGTGTCCAGATGATTTGGTAGCTCATTGAGTTGTGAGAAACCTTCTTATATAACAGAAATTTCTCTGTCTTTATTTTTTTTTTTTTTTTTTTTTACATTGTGGGTGAAATGGGAGCACCTAACTGCTTTACTAGCAACTGGAAAGTGATATAGCTGTATTTGTCTTTAATATCACTGAACGCTGGCATATTTACAGAGCTCATTAGCCACCATTTGTTTTTTCGAAATGAAGGTAGACACTGGCAATAGGGGAATTTCCCATATTATTTGTCAGTGCTCCAAAGACAGTCCTCCTAAAATAGTATAATTTTCTGAGACTTAATTTCCCATTGTTAGAAAAGTATTTTTAATCCAGTGAGGAATAAGCACAAATGGCAGTTTCTCCACGTTCCTCTGCCAATGGCCCTGGTTTATCAGCACATCAAGGGAAGTCTCTATAGCTTCTTTGATAATTTAAATATCCAGGTCATGTGACTGGATATGCAGATATCAACCGCCTACACCAGACATCTCCATGCTTGGGTTGGACCAAGTTGTCAATGTCTGAATGACTTTGACTTGAAATAAATGAATAGTAACTTACCACAAATTGCATATGCTGATTATAAAATTAGCTTAGAACGGTTTTCTTCCACCAGATGTGTACTTGGCACCCTTTGGATTCATATGAATTTCATTATAATTTTTAGGGGTCTTTTTCTGTTTCTTTCTAACTTACAGAAAAGCAACAACTCACAAGGATGGCAGTTGTTTTCTGGTCTTGCAAGTGCCTTTCAGAGTAGGCTCAATCAAGGAAGAACCCCCTGTACTGCTGAATGTGGTGAGTTAATATTCCAGTCAGCCCCATGGAGAATTAGCAAGCAGTGGCAACACAAAAGCAAGATGGGAAAAATCAGACCAGGATTTTTTTTTTTTTAAAAAGTTGAATAAAACCTGATAAACAATGCCAGCTCACAGTTTACCACTGTGTGGTACATGTCTCATCAAACAGGAAACACAGAAACGAGACACATTAAAATACCTGTGGTAAATTGAAAAAGGACATCACACAGAAATCACACCAGTGTGAATTCAGATTTTAAAAGAATAAACCAAATTGGCTCATTTGGAACTCGCAATTTCATGTATATCTCATCAGTACATAAAAGGAACTGTGAACAAGATCAAGAATGCAAGCAGATGTGATACTATTTGAGCACTGCATTTAGGGTTTATTATAGCACTCCCAGCATCCCCTGGTGCACTTCCATTGTTGTAATTCAACTTATTTACCTATCATTTAAGACTCTCCATAATTCGTGCTGTCATGTGTTGTTGCCTATTATGTCACTATGATAGCACAGGGATTTGATCAGTGGCTGAGCTGCTTTAACTCAATTAAGTGTACTTGACAAACTGTATGATATTCTAAGTTTCACAGAATTATTTTTAACTGTGACAAGATGACACACCATTGTCTCTTGACTGCTAACCTAGATTGGATCATACCGGCTGATAGCGGAGGCTATCTCGGCTGATATGTGTACATAGCAGTAACTGAGAATGCATCATGTTATTAAGCTCCAACAATTGCTTTACTGCTGCTATAAATGTCAGCTCCAACCTACGTTAAAAAAATTTTCACAGCAAGGCTCCTACTCACACTTCTTTGGACATTAAGACTCATTTTTTCTAGCAGCCTGGATATTCTGAAATATGTACAGAGCTGAGAGAGCCTGAGTTCCTTCTCTGTAGGTCTTACCAAGCCAGTTATACTGCTAGATAGGAGCCGAGATCTGTCTCACAGTCCTGAAAAATAGACATTTATGTTGCCTCTATAGGGATTGCATTTAGCTGTTCCTGATACAACTCAGTGAACATAAACAGTAGGGGTTTTTTTGGGAGATTACTAGGCAAGTATCTTGCAGCTCAAGTTTCAGTTTTGGCTCTTCAGTGGACAACAATTTTCTGGCTGTCCACACTTATTTTTGCAGTGATGCTTATGATTTTTGAGTATGCAAGTGTTTACTTATTAAAAAATCAAACCAGGTTACGTACTTTCTAAGGAGAAGGGCTTGTAAATGGTTTGGCCAGAAGAGCTCCACAGTCCCTTAATACGGAGGCAAATCTTGTAAACAACAACAATTTTGCTGAGATAAATGCAAAAGAAAACTGAAGATGTGCAGCCATTGACTCTGAGGTGGTGTCAGTGAGAGCAGCCAGAGCACAGTACTAGGAGGAGACTTGATGATTTAGCACAAGCAAATCTAAGGGGAGATTAGATATGAGAATAACCTACATCTTTGATAACTCTCCATGGTATCTGGGTTATTGTGTTTTGACAAAGTTTACATTTTCAGATATCTTTCCCACCATCAGACCTATATTTGTTAATGGACTAGATGAACAGAAGATTAAAGATCTTTGTTTATTTTTCAAGAATGTATAATTTTCTTCACATATATTATCACATAAGTACTATATTTTAATCTTGGTTTTTTTTTTCTTTCAGCTTTCTTCATCCTTGCCTTTTCCGCCTTTTCATTCTTCAGAGGAAAATAGGATAAAAGATTTTTTTTCCCTAGCAGACTGTGAAAAAGGCTATGAAAGCTTGTTACCTCTCAAAAAATATCTCTTGGGAATAACCATAACTCTTTCTATCATCTTTCCTTATTTCCAGTGTTTCTGATTATAAAGTCTGTCATTTCAACAGCAGAATGGACTAGGAGAAAGGATGCTGTATTTCAGCTGCCATTCTTTCAGACTGTCATACAGTACAACTAAAACTAGCATCATGGCCTCAAGACCCTTGGAGGATGAGCATGATACCAGAGAAAGGGGTAGGTACTGGAAAGCTTTTGCATAACAACTTTATGGTTAGTTGGATTATCCTGTATTAATTGGATAATCTAGACTACAAGCATTAGTATCAGAGTAAGTGGACTAATAATAACTATTTTGTTTTTATAAGACTGTTAAATCTTTAATTGAGTTTAGTAAATTCTTAGCTGCGTATATCAGACATGTAAGACTTGTAACGGTAAGAAGTGTAGCAAATATACAATTTAAAATGCACTGCAACTGGGCTAAATAAATGGTTATCTCATAGGCATATGATTTCAGGCAGAGTACAGTGTTTCTAGCCTCTGAACTGGGCTGCTCAGGGCTAGATTGGGCATTTCTGGATGGCCTGTTGTGTGAGGCAGACGTACTTTCTCTCTAAAATTAATTTCCTTCTCTCAGTTCCCTTAACACAGGACTGATGATCACCTCATTATTATACTTTATAACAAGAACACAATAATAGAGAGCACAAAGGGATGCAGCTGCATTAATCAAACTTAAGCATCCTTAGCTACTTTTTGTTCACCCCGTTGAAAAGTCTTGTGAGGATCAATACAGGTAAGACACACTCTGATGATGAAGGAGGAACAGTTGTCATCTTCAAACTTCTCAATAGATACTGCAACAAGACAGGAGTTGACTCCTGCAACCCATTCAAAAGTGCAAGAGAGAGGAATGAGAGACTGATTTTAAGAAGAATGGGTGTAATTTTCATTTTGTAATACTTAATGCATGTATTGGGACCTGTGGGCCAGATCAGAGCGGCTGTCAAACCCTATCAGCCCATTCCAGGAGGATGCTTCCCTTGTTTGTGAGATGGCCAGTTGTCCCCATGCTTGGCTGCTGCTCCAGCCCTGAGAGCTGTTAATGGCTGCATTGGTGGCCAAGCTCTCCAGTCTGTTTGCAGTTGTGAATAGCCTGGCTTTAGTCCACCTTGGAGTTTTGTAAACATCTATGTACAGAGGATGACGGTGCTCTCAACTGCGTTTGGTCAGTCAGTTTTCCTTTCTGTGTCCGGTGAATGCTTTTCCTCCTGAGCAGAAATTCTGAGAAGGGAACAAGTTTGAAATGTGCCTTTACAGGATTTACTAATACTAGCTCAAATCTGATGTTGATATCTGCTCTAGCCACAGTCAAAGATACCAGCTATTTCCAAAAGAATTTGCAGCCGTAATGGCTGGTAGCAAACACCACTGGAAGTCTGATTGGAGCTGGTTGTTATAAAGTTTGGTTTGTTTGGACACAGTTACTAGTCTGTAAGTGAGGGTGGGAGAAAATTAATGTAGGAACAACCTGAGATATGAGATGTGTCAGAGTCCTTGTAAGAATACCTTTCTGCACAATAAAAATAAAGTACTCATCTCTGGAGTGGTCATGTAATCTTCTTAGCTTGCGGGGTTTTTTCCACTTCCATTCCGACTCACGTGAAACTATATGTGCCATTAGTCAGATGGCTGAAAGACCAATTTCCAACTCAGTTATAACACTTGTCTGTCCAACTTCCTGCCTTGACGTGGCACGAAGTGAGCGTAGCTAGATGAAAACAAAAGGAATGCAGTCTGCATAGCTGACACTGATGGTGTGAGCCCATGGCTCAGTAAGCAGTACCACTGCAATGTGAAAGTCTGTCACAAAGAGGCTTATGCTATTTCAAAGCTACAAATGAAAAGAAATTGAGTTCACAAGCTGCAGTGAAGCAAATCAAAACCCATAACGTTCGTATTAATTGAGGAAAGCAGATAGTGCCTGGGAAGCGGAATAGAGTGTGGAAACGAAATAAATCTTCAAGCATAAATTTGGAAATGAGCCCAGGTTTTGGGTATTTAGAGTCTGGTAAGTCTTACTTTTAAAAGTATAATTCTATCAGGAAAAAAAAAATCAGAATATCTGAAATATTCTAGATCTTTGTTAATTTTTCTTTGGCCTTTAGCCAAGTGTTGCTAATTGAACTCTAAGTACTATTTCACTTACTTTGATACCCACAGAGAATTAAAGGGCCTTTTTTATAACAACCCATTCTCAGACTTTTTTTGTCTTGCTATTGAAAAAAAAATGAATATAGCATTTCTAGGATCTTTAGAGAAAATCCGAGGTGAGGACTGAAAATAAACTAGAAAAATAGAACTAACTCAATTAACTATTTTGCCTCTCTCTGTTGTGGGCTACACAGGAGCAATAGTGCTAGAAACACTAGCTATTCCGAGAGACTTTAAAATAATGCCTAAATAAAAAAAGTGAATGTAAATGTAATTTCCACCTCCATTTTAATTACTTAATGGAAAAAAAAATCAACAAAGAATCACAGTACTCTTCATTATGTCTAATATAATTGTGTCACTAGCTGGGGTGGCTTTATGGACTGCTCAGAAAAAGCTGTTAAGAAAGGAGTTCAGAGAGTTAATAGTAAATATCTTGCGAAGCCACAATGTGTCATTTGCAAGACTTTCTGGTGCTACTAAAAGATGTATGTTTTATGCTCTACAAAAAATGTTTCTTCTGATGAGAGGAAGGGCAAAGGATTATGTTGTTTGCACTGAATCATTTGCTCAACATTTTTGCCCACAAACCAACAAAGAAAAGAAAAAGCAGAGGGATAATATTAAAATGAAAGCATATATTTGCACCGAGAATCAATACAGCTACACAAGCAAAGGTTTCTGAAAGAGATATATCCACAAAATCTATCTTCTGCTTCTATAGTTTAAATCGTTTTCATGAGCAGATTTCAGATATCTTATTTTTTAATATAATGGCGTGAACATCTATGATTTTGCCAGTAAAGTTATATGGCTGGTGCATGAAAATGAACTGGTTCTAAAGACATTCATAACTGCATTGTATGAATTTTCAAATCTTTATTTTCCATTTGTATTTCCATGAAGATCCAACATTCTCTTTTCTCCTATTCCAGATGCATCCCTATCCTCAGAATCATGTTACATATATATATACACATTATTTGTTAGCCAGACTTTTCAAACAATTTCTGACACAAATCCATGCAAATCTGATAGAAGTAACTGTTCAAACATACCGGAGTTTAAAACAAGGCAACTTTCTGATACAGTGGCTCATTCTGATAGAAGACGCATGTTGGTCCAGCCTAAGTGACTTAAGTTACTTTCTGGCATCTTAATTTGAATATCTTTTTTTTTAAGCTGAGAGAGAGAGAGAATGCGGAAGAAAAGATTGTCTGAGTGATAACACATAGAAACAGAGACGCTAACTTGTCAAATGGTAGACCAGGTAGGGTGTCCCTGGTGAGTCCACAGCACTCTGGTAATAAAGGGAAGCAGTTGCTCTCACATTTCCACAGAGCTGCTGTTGGGATTTTCCTTTCCTGCCTCTTCTTGTGAAGGCATTTGACATATGGTTCTAGTGCTGCTCAATTACACATCTCTCTTCCACCTCACTTAGCATTTTTCATTTATTTGTCATTTCCCATTTTTAACTAGAGTTATACTTTATTCATCCTTCCGCACAGCCTTATATTATTAATTTTTATCAGTGAATGGAAAAAGTCTAGTCTATTATTTGTGATGAGAGAAAGTTTAATCAGTACAGAACCTGGCTGAGAATAAGACATAAGAGTTTCCCATTTTAAATGAGCTGATTGGTCACCAACATAGCTTTTCCCAAGTACTGAAAATGTGTTTTAAACTATGCCATTTGATTAACTTGTAGAGTGAGAGTAGCGAGCAAATTCAATTATAGATTCAAATTATGTTACTAAATAGGTCTAATTTTTAAAAGTGATGAATGAAGTGCATTAAAAGAAAGGGATAATAAAGATCTAAAGAGGAATTGGCAAGAACTCTATTAATTAAAACTCAATGAACATATTCATACCTTTTTTATGTGAATGGATGTGCAGCTACAAATACATCAGTGTGCATCAAAAATCCAACTTTGTTGGATTACATTACACCAGATTTAATTTTGTACATATCTGAAATTCATTGAAATACATGTTTATGATGGCAAAAGATATTAGAAACTTGTCCTTAATATTGCAACAAGCAATAACTGTATTAACCATACTAGTATGCAGTGCTTTTCCTGGAAGACAGAAAGCTGCTTAAAAACTTATTGAATGTCTGTGCAAGATATAGTGGTGTCTGGCCATAAGAACAGCTTCTTTTGTTTTGGTCAACGCCAAGGTGAGGAAGGGATCCCCAGGAACAGCTGTGCAAGCTTCAGTGACAAAGTTGTTTTCTAAGAATCCCCTGGCTGTAAATAAGAGTGTGGGGCATAGAGTTGTGAGTGCTGTACCCACACACCAGCTGTCAGAGGCACCCACAGCATCAGCATTGATTCACCAGGGGTCACATCAGATCTTGCCACAGCCCAGGAGCAGGAAGACAGGAGGTGACTTAAAGCTGCATGGACTTGTGACTCTTAATCATAGAATCATAATCCTCCATTATAGCTTTCACCACTTGGGTTCAGGCAGTATTTAGATTCCTGCCTCCTGTGTTGGTGAGGTTTTATTGCAATCTCTCTTTTTCCAAGGATGAGAAGCATCTGCTCCAAGTCAATTGTTTGAAATGGATTTTCCCACATCTTTTGTATATGAGACCTCAATCTCTGTTTACAAATCCTTTCCTGCTCTGAGAAAGAACCCAAACACAGTCTTGCATGCAAATAATGGGCCAAACCTATATCTGCATTTTCAGTACATCTCTATTTTAAGCAGAATGAGCATCTAAGAGCTGAACAGCCCCCTGGAGATATACAGGTATCTGTCTTTCTCCAATAACTACAAACTTAGTACCTTTGTTTGGCAGACTAGATCAGCATCTACATATCAGCCCTTTTCAGCCAGCCTTTTTTTTTATTTTCTCTGCAGAAGCTTATTCTCACCAATTGCCAAAAAACTGGCACACTTTCCTGCAGCTGGTGAAGAATAGTACCTGCTCGCACGCCTGTGAAGCGCAGAGCTAACTCCTCTGGGACAGCCCTTTTCTGACAGATGCACTGTGTAGCTTCTGCAAACACTGAATTACATTTTCAAGATGAGAGATTAGAATTTTAAAGGTTGTCACGAGCAGACCACTAACTGTTTAAATTTCAAGTGTTTTCAGAAAAATAGTTTGTTTTTAGTTTTAAAGGATTTGTAAGAAATAAGAAAAAGCTGGATGCTTCAAGTCTCTTGAGGGTGAAACTTAAATGACAGCACAGGGTGAGGAGACATGTGATCTATCTATGAGGTGGGTTTTTTACATGTTGAAAGGAAACAAATAGTTCTTGTCAAAATCAAGTAGAGACAGCTTGTGTTGTACAGGTCAAACTTTAGCCAAATATTTCCCAATTCTTAATACAACCTTTGCCTGATAAGACTGTCACATAACAAACATGTTTGGTAGCCTGTTAAAGGATGCTTCCTCCTGTCTAAAGAGTCCTTGATTCACCCAGTTTAAAAGCAGGTGTTTTCCCCATAGTTGTTCAGGCATCCCTGCTTCCTGCTTCAGAGACTCCATCTCCTGGAAATAGCCTGTCAGGTCCCATCTGTTTTTTCATGAAGCCGCCAGCCCCCTGAGAGAGGGTCCTCCATTCCCATCTCCTGTCTGATGCTGGAAAACCAAAGGGGAATAACCTCTGCAATCTGCTAGAAATTGGTTTTCTGAAAGCAAGGACTCTGCTTCAGGGAGCTGAAATCTACCATACTTAGAGGAAAATTAGTTTTCTAAGTACAGGGTGCTCTTCTGCTGGCTGCTTCAGTCCTCCACCTTTGCCTGTGCTCCTTCTCCTCACACTGCAGCTTGTGGGAGCTTAAGCTTAAGTAACTCATTCACAAGCAAAATCTAGAACACAACATTTCTTATTGCAGCAGGTATTGTGAAGGGAAGGAAACAATAGCAAAGTAACTTTCAGAGACTCCTTGCCATCGCAATGACAGTAAAGTTTTGCCTGGCTACAGCTAGTATAATTAACAACTGTTATATTTGTCAGCACCTCGAAAACAATTAGTAGGTGCCCTAGTTGATGTGACAGATTCATTAATCATTAGAAGCATTCCTTCAAATTGATTTATCAGTCAAATAATTGTGCCCTCACTATTGCTTTACAGAGGGCAATAATCTTACTCTGTGTGTTATAAACACAGATGAAGTGACATCCTGTGCCCCGAAGGACTTCATGTCTGAATAACACAGGACAAACACATGCAGTAAGTACAGCATGGGGTAAAAACCAAGATGAAGAAGGGTATGCCATGAGAACAAGGCAACACAGAGTTTCAAAGAGGATTTTGGAGCAGAGAAAATTTGCTAATTGGGGAGGAGTTGTTAGAAAACAAAGTACAAGTCACACAACTAGGAGAAAGGTTAGGCTGATTGTAGCCAGAGTAATTTACATAAGTTCAAATGTTTGAAAAGCTTTAAGCAAAACAAAAGGCTTCAGGGTGATTCAGCAAACACCAAAAAAGAGGGTGCAGGAAAAACAGCATCATTTGGCAGGAAGAGTAAGGAAGATGAGAGAAATGCTACAGATATAAAGTTGTAAGTATAAAACAGTTTTAGAAGTGCAAAACAGGGCTCTTGGGAAATTATAAAAAGAGAAAGATACCATACAGATTAATGAGCTAGAGCATCCACAGTGGGCAGAGGAAGAAAGAAAAGTGACCTAGTGTGCTTCATGGAAAAGATTCAGAGGTGAGGAGGGGATGTTCAGGAGATTAAATGACATGGGATAGATGGGTTTTCTTGTGTTTTTTTATTCGTTTGTTGGTTTTGTTTTTTTTTTCCTCCAGGAAAATTAAGCAATTTGGTACTTTCTTAAAGGATAACCTCAAGCAAAAACTGTTTCTCATGTGATATCACCCGTAACAGAGTACAATATTACCCAGTTAATTAATTACGGGAACTTAGTTACCTATGGCTTATTCTGAAATATTGTTCATGGGCAGTCTCAGAGATGGGGGTTTGATGTTGATGGACCACTGAGTTATTCTGGTGTCTCTCTTTGCTGAACTTCTCCAACTTAGTATCCAGACAGCACAGTCTGGGTCTGAAGCTGAATACAGCCAAATGAGTGACACAAGCCATAAATCTTGACAATTTATTTACATGCCATATTTATGTTCTACAACACATCATCTGAAGCTCTCTTCTCTATGGACTGGAGTGACTTCTGCTTCATTCACTTCTAAGAAATACTGTGACTGTTAGGCAGTCAGCCAAGTTATACTTTATAAAATCATTATACACATACACACTCTCATATTATGTATGTATGTTGTATATATGCATATTCCTGCTTCCTTCTAACTTTACTCTTCTCTGCAGTGTGTTTCTACCCTGCTACAAGAGAGGATCGTTTTGTAAGAATATTGAATACTGGATCATAAGTAGGCATAGATGTCAGCATCAAGAATCTTAGCTGACCTCAAACCACTTCCAAGCAGAGCTAAAGGTTCTGTCATGTCCTGTTTCTAAGGAGTAGAGACGCAATTTTAGAGCAGAAGTACCAAAGAACTGATCTAAAAGTATGTCAGCTTCTGTCAGAAATTCCTAATGCCTAACACCTATTTGTACTTTAAATTTTGAGTACTCTTGCACTATTGAAACTGTCTAATGTCTCCATGGAAACTTGATAGTTCCCAGAGATGGAGGGAAGATGTTACTATTGCTGGCAATATTTTTACTCAAATCGTCCAAGAAGAGGTATTTTTTACCCCAAAAGAGGGGGTTTTTTTGCCTGTCTGGAATGTCAGTGTCTTTTGAAAGTCTCCATTGTATCAAAATGATGCAAAATTTTGTCAAAAAGTATACTTCCAAGATAGAAAATGTTACTAAAAAGCAAAACAAACTCAAATATTAGGATAATTAGCACACAGTTATTCAAAGGTATCAACAAGCAGACACTATTTGTATGGCAAAGCAATTACTACAGGAAAAATATGAGCCTGTAAATGTAGCACATATTACTTTCCTTTGCTTTTTATGTAATCGGTATCATTATGTTACCTAATGACACCAATTATTTAAAAATTAAGCACACAATACTGCATACTTCATATTTATGATATTCAGATGGAGCTGCTATCTGCAGCACTTCAGGGCCAGACATCCTTTAATAAATTCTACATGTGCCTTCAGTATTTTCTCTAGGGTTGTATTTTTTTAATGCTTACTCTTTTAGTGGGGAATCTCAGACATAAAAAATTAAAAAGGTCAATTTTACGATGAAACGCATGAGCCTGGATATTCTAAACGGCACCCTAGACTGCAGAAGCTAATTGCTTTTTGACAGAAGAAGTCTCTTAAGTGCTCACGCTGGAAACAGATTCATGTGAAAAGCAGGATGCATCTTGACTCTGCTTCCAAGCCTGCTGGGATTTGTTGAGATGAGTGACGCTGTAAAAAATAGAAATCACCTGGAGCCTGTTAATATTATAATCAAGTGAAAGCACAATTACTACTGTCTTAATTCATCTGTCTGTAAGCATCCGCTCCACTTCCAATCACCTGCTTTAGTCACAGGTGTATTATTATGGAGATGGCGTTGAAAAAAACTAGCCCTATGCATGTTCCAAATTGCTGTATGCTCTTCCATGGCAGTCTGTCTGTCTCTGTAGCTTCTGTGCAGTCATTTGTCAGGAAGCAGAGCAAACAAAGGCCCCATATTGCATCAAATATAGCCAAAGTGCCTTTGGGTGTGGAAGCTGGCTGAATGATGCCCAAGTTTATGTTAATAGATGCAATTTTGACAAGCGCCTTTTATGTTAAATGAGGGTTAAAAAAAATCAAACAAAAGTACTATACTTTGGTAACTGCTGTAAAGCTTATTGATGTTCAATAGATGCTATGTCATGTATCTGGAACTCTAAGGTAGCTTTGGCAAACAAACATAAATTTATATCAAACGTATATATGACAGCAGTTCTACAAAGACAATCTACCAGCATATAGAATCATAGAATCATTAAGGTTGGAAAAGACCTCTAAGATCATTAAGTCCAACTGTCAACCTAACACCACCATGCCTACTAAACCACATCCCAAAGTGCCACGTCTACATGTCTTTTAAACAGCTCCAGGGATGGTGACTGCACCACCTCCCTGGGCAGCCGGTTCCAATGCCTGACAGCGTGAAGAAATTTTTCCTAATATCCAACTTAAACCTCTCCTGCCACAACTTGAGGACATTTCCTCTTGTCCTATCACTTGTTACCTGGGAAAAGAGACCAACATCTGCCTCCCTGCAACCTCCTTTCAGGTAGTTGTAGAGGTCTCCCCTCAGCCTCCTCTTCTCCGGACTAAACAATCCCAGTTCCCTCAGCCGCTCCTCATAAGACTTGTGCTCCAGACCCTTCACCAGCTTCATTGCCCTTCTCTGGACACACTCCAGCAACTCAATGTCCTTCTTGTACCGAGAGGCCCAAAACTGCACACAGTATTTGAGGTGCTGCCTCACCAGTGCCAAGCACAGGAGGACAATCATTTCCCTGGTCCTGCTGGCCACACTGTTCCTGATACAAGCCAGGAAGCTGTTGGCCTTGTTGGCCACCTGGGCACACGGCTGGCTCATGTTCAGCTGGCCGTTAACCAGCACTCCGAGGTCCCTTTCCACCAGGCAGCTTTCCAGACACCCTTTCCCAACTCTGTATCTTTGCATGGGGTTGTTGTGACCCAAGTGCAGGAGCTGGCACTTGTCCGTGTTGAACTTCATGCAGTTCACCTCGGGCCATCGATACAGCCTGTCCACATCCCTCTGCACAGCCTTCCTGTGCTTGAGCAGACCGACACTCCCACCTGATTTAGGTTCTGATTTCACCTTGAATGATATTTGATATTCTAAGTGATCAAATCAAGAGACAATAATTATATGTCATAAAATTAAATTACAGCAACAACAGCATCAACAATTAAGGAATAACAACTGCAATAAACAACACTAGGAGGAACTTTTAATTTAGAATAAGAAAATGCTAACTAAACTAAGGTAGTGTTATCAAATTTCAGTAGGCAAGCCATAGAGATTATTGAACGGTTTAACAATTCAGACATTTACCATTTCCAGCTAATAGGTCTTTTTCACATGAAACTTAAGTCTCTCAGACATTATCTGAACAAAGTTTGCATATGAATTTCACCACTTGATTCTGATTTGTTAACTGTTGTGTATAGAAAAAAGATAGATCCCAGGATTCATATTAAAAAAATATTCAGATATAATCAGAGAAACTCTTAAAAGTAATTTTAAAAATTATCTGAAGAATGAATTTTTGAGGGTAATTGTAGATAGTGGAAAAGAATGTTCAGAATTGTAGATAGTGGAAAGTTCATGTATACCTCCCTAAGATATTAAAAATAAAAAGTAAAAAGAGTTATCTTTTCAGATGTGATTATAAATTAGCCTCTGTGTTCATGTGCACAAACCAGGAGTTAAGATTCTGTAATCTTACAGCAGTTTAGCTTTTAATCCAGTATTTAGAAGACACAAAACACTAATCTAGTGTGTATTAGATGCTAAATGTTCTGATATGGCAACTATATCCTTCTAGATTCAACTGTATTTTTAGAGGCTCCAAACACTGCTTGTACTTTTCCAGCTGGCAGTTTGTTTAGGACTGCAAACTTTTAACAGTCTTTTGAAAAGGTGCTACTTTTTAATTTCAGTGAAGTCTTGCTGAAACACCTGGAGTTAGAGGAAGAATTATAAAGCTCCTGAATGATGTCTGCAGCTGCATAAGCTAAGTCAAAAATGCCACTGAATCACTCTGCAAGGCGGTTAATGGTCTAATCGCTTTTCATACCCTCTTCAAAATTCCCCCTGAGACTTGTTCAAAGCTTCCTGCACTGAGTTGAGCTGTCTAAGGAGCTGTGGATCAAACAGAGCCTCTTGCTCTTAAGCACGCTAGTGCTGAAGAAGACGCCTTTGCAAAGTTCATCCCAAAGTTCAGAGGTGGTGTGATATCAAACTCCCTAGATTAAACACTGCTGAAGTGCAGGGTGCTAGTTCAGTTCACTGATGGCAACTGCTACTTGTGGTTGTTCCTTGTCTGGAAATAGGCGAGATTAATTTTGTTATTCTGGAAGCACATGAATTCTTGTTAGTATCCAAGTGGAGATTATACATCTCCCACCATCCGAGGCCATTCCCAGTAAGTGTGCAAAAGGATAATACCTCTGTATGACTTTGTAAGTAAGCCCTTTGGGTTTTTTTTTAGTTTACAGGCAATTACACAATGAGGAAATAAAGAACTCGTTCCTTTTTCTTGCTCATGTTCTCCTAGATTGTTTTAACTAAAATGAATCAGCAAGTTTAAGGAAGCTGAACAGCTACACAAAATGAGCATTTCAGGACAGATAATACAATGTACTGTGATGGGATTTTGTTTGTCCCTATGTGTAAAAATCACAGGATTAAATTACTACTACATCTGATACTTTTTGGGGTCTTATAATCACAGCGAACTCCCATCAGCAGTACGACCTCCAAGATCAAAAAGAGACTGAAAATGTAGCACATATTGCTTACCTATGTTTTACATGTAACCAGTATCATAATTTTTAATGACACTAACCTCTTTCAGTCAGTCAGAGCTTCAAAACTCATAAATGCAGACAGCTTTTGGAAAGGACCTGGTACTTCAGAAAATTACAATTTGTTTAGTTCATGCAGTTTACATTCCTGTAAAATTTGCTGCATCGTTATATTGTGATCGTTGCAGCAGGAAGTAACAGTCATAGCAAGAATGAGCTAACAGCTGGGGGAAATATCCTTTTCTTATGACACACAGTGATTTTAGAAACATCTTTACAAAACACAAAGCCACTCAAAGCTAAAATGCAGGTTCAGATAGAGCACAAAACAATTATTTAGGAGATTAATGCTTCTGAAGATGAGATCAATTCACGCAGTTTGTTACAGACAACGTTTGCAAGAGTCCACTGCAATCTTTGAAATGTATCTGAGTTGTGTATTTAGTACAGTTGGTATACAGCCACAGCAAAATTTCTGCAGACATCGCTAAGAGAATCAGGAGGCTGCCATCTGACAATGAGGCAAGCACCGCCGGCTGATACAGCAAATGCCAAGTGGCTGTTTAGCAGTGCCAGCTCACGCTAGACTCACACAGAAAAAATACCTTCCCCCTCCTTCTCCCATTTGTATCTAAATCTTCAGGAAAGTAAATCACTTCCTCAAAGCAGGGACGGAGAAAGCAGTCTATTATTCCCTGACAGACCCTAAAGTATTGTCCATATTGACAATCTGTTTTGTATAGGCAGGCTGCAGAAGCAGGAAATCCTATTAACCTGTTCAAAGTCAAACGAAGATGTTTAGAAAACAGAACAGCTATTACATGCAGTGGTGAAAGAAGACCATATCAAAGAAAGGTTAAATGGATGCATCAGCTATTAGATTATGTACAGGTACAACGAGAAAATCCTCCCAAATTTTTCTATTATCCGGTCTTGCCCTTCAGGATATTAATTATATCCCCCTAGTCTAACTAGCTGACCATTCAAATACTATCCTCTGTTCTGTCAATGCTGATTTTCGAGATAAAAAATAAATTTCATGTTAACAGGACTACAATGGAAAATGCTTATGTTATACTATGGTTTTACTAATGCACACTTCCTCTACCCAAAACATATGGCATTTTGTGTGTACAGACTACTCTGGAGATTTACTGTAATTATGTCATGATGTGCTTATTGTTATGGATTCGCCAGCCTTTCTGCATCTCTACCTGCTTTGTTCAAGAGCAGCTGCTAGCTTCAAGCTGTTGCCTGCTTCCAGCAGCAGAAGCTGAATGAAGGAGTGCTTTCTAGGGAAGACATGTTTTGAAGCAGACACACTGACAATAAACCAATTCACTGGGGAGGCATAACATTGACTGGATAAAAGTCGAGTAATCATTCTATGATAATTTACCGAAACTGGGTGCAATTTGCTTTAAAATAAAAATTCCCTCAGCTACTGACTTTGGACTTGGAGGCCTTTAACTGATAAAAATGCGGCATTTGCTTTTATGAAGTAGCTGATCTTTGGAGATTCATTAAACCTCATTATTTCTTCTTATGCATAAATGACTATGAATACTTACTCACTGAATGAGAGGAATGGGAAGAACAGGATTGTCTAAAATAAGGCTCAACAGTCTTTATCTTCCACCTACTCTCCCCGGTTGTCATGACTGAATACATTGAATTTGATTACTAAGGAAAGCCTTGGTAATCTCTTGGTAAAATGCTGAGTGCTTCAGATGAGACTGCCCGGCACCACCTTGATTTCTGTGCCTGGTTTTCATTGAGAATTAGCTGTGAATCAGTGTACACTTCTCCCAGCTTCGGTGGGAGGTAGGAAGACCAGAGGATCCATTCTCTTGTTAGTAGCCACTTCCCAACACAGCGGTCACAGAAAATGGGGCTATTTGAGCAGCAAGTTACCTAAATCTGAGATAGGGAATTGCCTCTCAGTCCCAGATTTATTTTCCTCAGTCTTCATGAGAAGAGTATGTGGAAAGGGAAATGGTTAACTAATTAGGAAGAACGATAGGTGCAAAAATGTCAGAGATTCCTCTGCTGTGCTCTTGTTACATCCTCCTCGCTGGAAATGGCAGCAATTAATATTTTATTGACTTGAACCTCTAGGGTAGATTCCAGATGTCACTACTTGATCATTGTCTACATATAAGGAAAAATAAATTTTGTCATGTCAATGTTGAATTCCCATCTATGGTAACAATCGTTACCAACAGACAAATGCTCCTGTGGTTTTGCAAATGCCTTTTTTTTCCTCAGGTTGGGACTATGCACACATGACCTATCTGTTCGCAGAAAACCTGGACATCCAAAAATAAAATAAAGCAGAGGAAAAGTCCCAACATTTCATTATTAATTTGTATACATTATGAAATAGCTATTTCCTTTAGTGTGTTCAGAAAAGAGTGGAAGTTAAGCTGGCAGAGCTCAAGGGCAGAGTTAAAAGAATGCTGCCTGCTGGGAAAAAAATCTGCTCTATTGGTTTTGAAAATATGAATTATTTCATGCCAATCTGTTTCAAGCAGTCAGGTACAGAAAAACTGATATCTCAATAGTGCTGCAGCTTAGGTGAATGGTGCTGTTAAGGGGCATGTCTTCAAAGCCCTCCAAACGCATCATCGGTGCACAAATGTGCTCTCTACTTGTCCAACCACTGCTGAAGATAACATCTATTAAAGAAATGGTGAGAACTGGCTGATGTCTACTGAGAATATGTGCAAAGAACAGATTATCTCTGATTTCAGAGGAGAGTGATTTTCTTGAGTTGGATGGAACAATGACGTTTTCACTAATGAATATTACCTGTCATTTAAAATCTGGGCTTCAGTTGTAAGTTTCCACAAATTTCTGACAAAATGTTATTTCAAACTCCATTCTCCTTAGAATTGCAGCACTGCAGAAGTCAGAAAGTTAAGAATCCTTAGGACATGTCTACAGAGGATCTTTCCCTCTTGCACACATTGTTTTGCATGCTACATAAGCACTAAAAAAAAGGGTTTATTTCTACAAGTAATAATTTTCTTCCTACATTACTAAGTTACAGTTCATGTTCCTTTCCTGGACTGCAAGTTGTGGGGCCACAGCATGACTCAAAGATTAGCTGGAGACCTGGTTAGCGTTGGTATAACTGTAGCTCTAGGGCACACAGACTAAGACAGAAGTGTATAAAGACATAGTAGCAACTGAAATAACCCGGAGATTGTCTTCTTGCCTAGATGCCAAGTGGTACAGCACAGCCTGTGTTCACACAAACAAGGTCTTGTTATTCCCCCAGAATAAGATGAGCACATCCAAACTGGCTATCACAGATGCTCCCTGATTTGTGCACCCAAGCCCTGAGAATGTCTGGGACAGTGATAGCTGGTCTGGAGCAAATGCGTGACAGGCACTGTGGCAAAATTTAAACATTATGGATAATGATGTGGCAGTTTTTAGGATGTGTCCTGTCTGGCTATAAATGTACCATGAAAGTCCAGAGCCCAAGCAGTCACCTGAGAAACCTAGCAGGAAGCCAGGCTCTATGTTAATTGTCACTTGCCTGCACTTTAAGTGAAGTTCATCGACACTGTTACGTTAAGACAAAACATTTCAGGGCTGATGCATTTTCCAAAAGAATCATATTTCTTCAAAAAATTCTCAGTCAGCTCTACTTCTGAGATTGCATGAGAAACTTCAGTAATCAAAAATGACTAGTTTTCTGACCCCATTTTCTTGGCCTGCCTCAGACACTTATTCCAAGGGTACCAGGGTACACAATGACACAGAAAGCTAGGTACTTTTTTTTTCCTTGTTATGCTATCTGTGCTACAAAATGGGGAAAAAAAGTTATGGAATTCATAATGTAATGTTGTTGGGTTTATTTTACACACTCTAAAGACAAGGGGCATCTAAATGCTTCCTAGATTTACATTTGCTCTAGGCATGGATAGTATTCTCAGTGGAGCAGTGAGCTCTACCAAAAGCACTTTAAAGAAATTTAGGAATCTGTCATTGCCATAGGACTGGCCTTTTCTGTATTTTTTTGAAAACGTTGTTCTCCATAATCAAATGAGGAAGCTAGCTGTCTGTTTTATCACTTCCTCTCTTATATTCAGGGAAAAAAATACTTTAACTCATGAACTGAGGCCTCTTACTTCCAGAACTGGAGGTTCTTTATGGCATGTGGAGCAAAATGGCAAAATAATAGTTGTCACATTTGTATATGGCAGAACAAGGCAGTACTATAACATCAGCAAGAATACCAAGCATGATGATGCTGAGGTACATCTGTACTGTAGATGGATGGGGTTTTTTTTTTCGTATTTCTAAAAAGCAGCATTCATATGTTTATTGTACCTTCAGAATCAGATCAGGAATGGCGTTGGTGAACCTGGCACTTGACTAAGAGTTTTCAGTATAAAGAGGGATTCCTTTTTCTTTAAATATATCTTGTAATGCAATACTTACAATTACAGAAGTTTGTGCTATTTATTGCTTTTCTTTTTAATATTATTCTTACATCTAAAGTACATGTAATTTGGTTTCTCTACCATGCAAATCCACTTGTAGAAAAAGAAAATTGAATGGACAAGGCTTTGTCCAGAATCTCTCCAAAATGTAGAAAATCTATACATGCTCACAAAAACTGGGTAAAAAGATCCCAGTACAAGACTTCTGACCTGAGTATAGCTGGAAAGTGTTCACATGCAGCTCTTATGCTATGATGGTGTCATAAAAACAGCAGCAGTACTCTGCTAGTACTGGAACTGAGGAATAATTTAAATCCCAGCTGTGGCAGGAAGCAAGTCAGCAATCCAGCATCACCAGTTAGCACGGCACTACCAGCATCACATAGCCCCAAGACAGCCATGAGGCACTGAGCCTGGGGAACCATAATCTCATTGCTGTATCGTATAACTATTTATCCTACAGGGTCAGCCAGAATCAGAGTCCCCTGTGTGAAGGAATACATATGAGACGGTCAAAACAAATTCTCAGGAAACTTCCCTCAGGCCTCAAAGTAATGAGTCTAATGTTCAGCTCTTGGTTATCACAATTCCGATCCTTCCCTCCAAAACCACATTCACTGTCCGCCTTTGCCAGTGCAAGAGGATCTGTGAGAGGCAGAACTGTTTCTTCCAGTCTCAGCTCATGCTGGTGCTGTTGCCTTTCATTCCATCAGGGAAATAAACCTCTCAGAGATAATCCTGTGTGCATTGGTCAGGTAATTCTATTTAAAGCTGACTTCTCTCCACTGAGTCGGAGCAAACTTGTTTTCACACAATTATCGTACAACTTAGCTTTATGTGAGCCCAGTTCATTAAGAAGAGAAGCTTTTAGGGAAATGAATGAGTACAATTCTACTGACAATGCTCCCTGCTCATTAAAAAATCGTTTATGCTTTGATGTGCACAATTCAGTTTTCTGCAAGGAGTAGTGAAAAAATGCAGGTAAAATTTGATAGAAGTAAAAACAGATAACGTGTAGGCATAAAGAAATCTCTTCTTATAGTAATTCTTCCAAACACTAATGACATACACTCTAACATCCTCTAAAAAGAGGAACAGCAATATACTGTGCTCTGAGGCAATGTCAAAGATGCCTGAACCTGATGTTGCTCCTCTGCTAACATGGCACGACAGTGTGATTAAATTAGCACTTTGCAAAGATTCATACCCTTCTCCCATTGTGCTGATTTTGCCCAGTCCTGCAGTGAAGAAATAGTCTTTCTAAAGTACCAATCTATATCATTAAGAATCAATTTTGTTTCAATCATTGTGTTGCCCTAGAAAGGAACTCCACCTTAATTAAATAATGTTATTTTTCCCCATTAGGTTCAAAGAGTCAAAATTTGATTATATGAGCTCTTGTTTCTTTTCTCACATATAAATATTCCCACCACTCCACAAGCACAGGAGGAGGCAGCTGATGTGCAACGTGTGTATGTGCGTGGAAAAGGTGGGGGCTGCTGTCAAAAGGGAGGTGGAGAAACAAAATTAGCAAGGGTAAATCTGTGTGAGGGCCTTTATGTGCAAGATGTGCTTTCTGCACAACTGGAGACCTTTGTGCTGCCTAGAAAGGAAAATGGCACCAGGCTTATTACTGCAAATAGATATTCTATATGCCTCTTTTGGTCAGCACAAAGGAACTGAGGACTGGAAAATTAAGAATCCAGTGTTAGTTTGCTGCTACATTTGAGGGTCAGATGTTTTGCAGCAGCTTTGGCTTTTTGCATTAGCAGCAAGTAGTTCTGATCTTACTTTTTTTTTTTTCTTTTTAGCATATCACACTATATGTATTTTGAGCACAGGAATGGTATATGCTGGTTTATTAGCAGAACCCAAAGCCTGCATCAACTGGTGACACTTCCTAAAAGATGAGTATTAGGAACTGAACTCAGTGAAGATCTTTAATACAGTACAAGTTCTTAGATTGTTCCTTGCCCTGAGTCTTTGTAGCTCTGACAAAAGGGCCTGCCTGATTACTTTTAGCATTTCAACCTGGACAAGCCAGGGCCAACTTATGTTTTGTTTGATTCCACTCATGCATATTTTGGGACCCACAGCAACACCCTTTTGCTGTTTGTCTCATTCCTAATGACATCATTAGCCAGGTAGCTTTTATTTTTCATGCATTCCTATGACTCCCTCCATCATCTCTCCTGTCTTTTCTATTTTGCCCCTCCTCCCATTGTGCAGTTTGTCCTGCTGATACACCCACATGCTTTACACCCCCTGCTCTTTTCTTTTAGTCCTGCTCTGTCATTTGCTGGTGTCTCTGGAGGAACTGCTAGTCTTTTCCTCTGCTCAGGGCTTATCAATTTCTTCCCAAATGAAAAAAAAAAATAAAAGGAAAAAGAAAAAAGAGTTTTACAAGCTTTCTGTTCCTTTAACCTCTGTTATCCTGCTGATGCCCTCCTGATCTCTCACTCAGAGTCCCAGCTTCAGAGGAGGATGCAGCTTCTACATGTGCCACGTCCTTTCCTTGCTTCTGACCAATGCCTCAGTCTCGACTGAGCCTGTCTGAAAGGCTACAGTAGAGTTTATTTTCCACAGCTTGCTTTATTGCTCCATTTCTTCTCTTTAGTTTTTTTCCAGTGAAATTCAGCTATTCCATTCACCTGCAAGGCTCTCTGTGGCTTGTTCCCCATGACTTGCTCCCTCCTATCAGGATGAAAGTGTGCTGCTGATGAGCCACCAGCTGTTGTCAGCCACTTAATAAATTTCAAACTTTCACACACTTCCTCTTTTGCTGCCTTTTAGGAGAATTTTCCCCCAAGTAATTCAAAGTTTGCTCTTTATTCTGGTTCATAGTCCTTTTTAGGGCTTTCTATCATGCCTACAAAAAGGCTGACAATGGTCAAACAGGTGGTGCATTGAAACTGCAAACCAGTATTGCCTCTCCGTTTTCCTCTTTCCCATGTTTTCTGGCTGTATGGGTTGATTGGTTTGTTTTGTATCTTGAAGGTTAGTTGTTTTGGACAGGAACTGCTGCTTTGCTTTGCAGTCATACTGTCCTCAGTGCTGTTGGGGACTTTTAAGTGATATACTGTTAGAAACGTATTTGAGCATGTGGGTCTAAAGCACAAACAGACAGTTCAGTAAAGAAATTCCTGTAAGAGTACGTGATTACTCACTACTCCCGTCTTTCCACAAGGGCATGACACCATTTAATGTCACCTGTTCTATGCTAACATTAAGGATTTTAAGAGTACCCTACTCTAATTATTACTAATCCTTGAGAGATGCAGGGAATATTAATGCTATTCTACTGTACTATTTAAATACATACATACAGAGACCACCTTTCATAATATTTGATTACCTTGCAATTTTTAGTGGAATTATCGTGGCAACATCTTTCTCAAATATTTAAGAACCATTGTTTGTATAATACAGACAATAATTGGTATGAATTAAGTACCCTGCCAAAGGTCATACTGTAAGTCTCAACAGGGTAGAGATTTTGAAGCCGGCGTCCTAACTGCATAGCTGTATTATTGCATCTTAATAACACAGTTATGCTTCATGATGTTTTAAATCAATCTGACAGCATCAGAGCTTGAAAGGTACTATGCATGACGCAGACCTTGCAGAATCCCAAATAGCATACATTTACCGTAACTAGTATGGATGGATAATTACATCTTACAAATTTTAAAGTATGAAATAATAATTTTAATGATTGCATGAAGCATATACTCAAGCATAAATACAGGAAGGAACAAAAAGGAATTAAGACTAATATACAGCACATAAAAGTCAGTGGACAGGATCACTATGAAAATGGTCAATACTTTTATGTAACAGTTTACTCATGGTTTTATTTATTTGGTATGTAAGTTACCGTCAATAATGTAGATACAGTACATAAGAAATGCTTTTCCCTCACTTGTTTTACTGGAATAATATCACACAGTTCATCTTTTCGAGCATCATATATCTAAAAAACAAATTGGCTAAGGTGATGCCTTCACATTAGTCTTATTCCCATAACTCGGGCACTTAGTTCCACTAAAATCAATACACTTGTGAGTGTGTAAGTGAGGAGTAAAAGACAAGCATAATAAATACTTTTAATCCTGCGTTGGCAAATAGATATATAATTCTGTCACACTTACCTCCAAGGCTGATCTTTTATTTGCATATTTTCAGAGTTTTGATCTACAAATGGATTTTAATTTGTCGACTTTTGCAAGAACAGCCTTGTGGGAGTGGGGGCAGGTCATGCATAATCAAAGAGTAAAACACAGGCAGAAGGAAAACAGAGAATCTGAGCCCCATTTCTGTATGAAATGCAATTACCATTATTATAATTTCCTTGTACCACACAAAGACCTTACTGTACTGTGTGCCATCCACATTTAGAGGCTTTTTGACAGATCCAAGAGATTCTTATCTATGCAAATGGCGCAGTGTCTTATAAACTGAACATGAAAAATTTAGGCATGCTTTCCTCTCTGCAGTACTTGGAAAGAGGCACAGAGAGATGAAATGACTTTCCCAAGGACATTGTGGTAGACCTGGAGCAGAACCCACTGACCCGAACCACAGCTTAGGGCCTGAACTGAAAAGATGTCCACCTTCTCTTATAAGACAAGAGTTTGACAAAAAGTGCAAATGAAGAAATTGTATGTAGAATCCATAGCTAGAATTAGACATTGATGAGGGTGTGTGTCTGTGAAACTGCGAGCTTCTGATTCTTTTTTAGCTGTGTGACCAAAAAGCTGGGATGCATATAGGATTTATACACAGAGCCAACGACCACCTTAAGCACTGATGTCACATGCCAAGGTTAGCAATGGTGCATACCCCTCACTATGTCCCTCCCAGGCACTGCTCTCCCCATGGTGAAGTGGCAGCTATAGTTTAAGGGTGGGTGGGAACTTTCACTCAGCCTCCACTCTGTAAATAATATACAGAATGCAACTCAAATTTCACAAATCAGTAGCAAATAAAATTTCCATTAGCATCACTGACCTCATTCTTTACCTGGAACAATTGTCTCCAGAGATCAGTAATTTATGTATATCTATTCTTGATAACCCAGTAGTCCTGAAAATTAAATGGCTTCTTTGGTGTAGGCAGCAAGAATCAATAACCATTAAGCACATAAGGACACTTTAATGTATGAAGCATATGGATATCCAAGTCATGCCATCACCAGATCAGTTCATTTTGGTAATATGTAGGCACCAAGGACAGGTAGAGCTGTGGTCCTTGCAGAGCACATTGGATGGTCCAGGTGCTCAAGATGTCACAGCTCTGTAAATGGGACTTCCCTGGGAGAGAAGAGTCGAGTGGAGAATTTCACCCAGTGTGTAAGCACAGGCTGCATCAAGGGTCAGCTTTGTGCAACAAAACAAATGAATTAGCTGTGTCCAAAAGATGCATTTTTTTCTCCATGTATCAGCACAGCATTAAATAAATTACTGTTGCTGTCAAAGTACAATGAAGCTAAGATCTCACCTTTACAGATTCAGCTATGATATTCACCAAGAATTGGGGAGGGCGGGGAAGAAGGGAATACCTTCCCCACATGTTTTTTCAGACCCTAGGGTTTCACACAAAGCAGAACAAATCACACCCTTGGTAGTTCTGTTCAGTTCCATATAGCTGCGTGCTGCAGGTGGTGCCCTAAAAATACGTTTGCTTATTTTGCAGCATGGCAGGCTGAAAAGCTGGACTTAAGAGTGAAAAAGATTCCTCTCCCTCGCATTCTCCCCTCTTCACCCTGGACCCCTCTCTCTTTTTAACTTGCTGGAAGAAGATGGTGAGACGTAGAGATGAAGTGATAGCAATGTGGCTTAGTTTCAGATGAACCAAATGGGAGATATTGGTATGGAGCACAGAGTAAAAACTGATAAGCGTGGTGTGTGGCACTGAGATTTTGGTGGTGTACCACTTCAGAGAGGCATTTGCCACAATAATTGAGTGAAAAATCAGTGGAGGTTTTTCAAATCATGTTAGATTTCCATAACATGAAAAAAATCAGAGAGCAGCTGAGCAAGAAGTAATGTGCTGACATGGGAATGGCTACAAGACAGACATAAATGTACATTGTACGGTCATTTTTTATATCTGTGATACAGGGACTGATTTACTGATAGGCTTTACAGAGGCTGTAGTCTTCCACCAGCATCCCTCAACGCATGAAGTGCTCTGTGTCATGGGATAAAGGAGTGGTTGTGGCTGCTTTGCAGCCCCTGTTACCACTGTGGGTTACTCCAGCCCTGCCATGCATACATAAATGCTAAATACCCAAAGTGGGACAATCCTTGTTTTATCAGAGCATTTTCTTGCACACATTAGTTCTGAAATAATTTTTCCCCATTTTGAAGATTTTTGAAACCATGAGCATCCAGCCAGTCAAAGTACAGAGACCACCAAATGGAATTTTCTGTTACTTCTTCAGTGTGAGCTAAACTAGCAATTTTGTACAGTTGTTTGTTTATCCTGAGCAAAATCCACTCCTCAGGAGAAACTGGCAAAATATCTGTGCATCATCATATCTGTCTCTCTTTATCTCTAAGGCTGGTGTTATCCGATGAACACCAGCACTCTGCACATTGGAGGCTCTCCTGGCCTTTGGGATCATTTAACCTTCCGGTTGCTTTAATTACTGCTTTGTTTAAGCAGTAGGAGAAATGAAAATTCTTCAAAACTTTACTCTTAAAAGCCTAAAATGTATGTTGACTTGTGCAAAATTAGCAGCAGCATTTGTATGGTTCACAATCTGGTGCTGTTTGCTCCTAAGACACGTTCTTCTGGAGAGAGTCTCTTGGAGACTATGAGTATTCTGCACCTCCGCAGAGTATCTGTCTGCAGTCCTTGAAATATTCCACAGCCCACCTTGAGACTTGCTTTTTAGAAAGTATAAACCATGGCGGTTTTATAGCTTTTACCTTAGCTGTCATATTCTTTCCACTAAGTAATCCACAGCAAATATCACATCTATGTGAAGCCTAACCTTCTGTAGCTGGATTCCTTGTGAGCTTACTGGCAAGCTGTACAAAATACACTCAATGTATTCTTTTCAAAGACTGATATAAGTGGTCCTCAGTGCAGCTGAATGTCTTTGTAGCTTTTTATCTGTAAGCAGCAGAAAACATCCTTAAAAACATGCTGCAGTGCCACCAGTGCGTGACAATCCAAGATCAACATTAGCTTGATCATTGTTATGAACATACAGAAACACAGACAGAAAGCTAACCAGTTCGTAGGTTGCAGCTTATGGTTTTACAGTGAAAGTGCAAGACACACTTAAGTGTCCATAAAAGAAAATCGAAAGGAAGGATTAATTTCTCTCTAGTAACCTGAGATACATCAGATCTAAGTCTTGGGTTTGTTGAAAGCTAGTTTGCTGAAAACCAAGCAGTATCTGCTCTTCTAACTTTGTGTTATATGTCACTGAGCAGGACCAGGTAATTCCTCTGTTTCTCACCACATTTAATATGATAGTGAATTTATGCTAGCATTTCCATTAGAAAAAGAATGCTATGCCCAAAATTGGAAATGTGAACAGTAAAGTTGCAAGCACGAGGTTTGGAAAATTGACCCATACTTATACTGTGTAGCTCTTTACCTCCAATAACCACATTTATGGTAACATGATGGGAAATACAATATCAGCTATAGTTGATTACAGCTAGTGGATTATCAATGATTTGTTATTCTCGACTATTCCCCTGGCTAGCAAAGAATGACCTGATCTAGAAACACAGCTCTGTTTAGGCACAGACACACAAAAAACCTTGTTACATCAGGTAAAGAATTGAGCTTAAACTCTATATTCCTTGAGTTTCTTGTTCATCATTTATGACTTACAAAAAAGTATCTCCTTTGGAGGGCCTGAGGCTAGGAAGGCTCTACAGAAGGATCTGGACAGGCTGTATCGATGGGCTGAGGTCAATTGTATGAGGTTCAACAAGGCCAAGTGCTGGGTCTTGCACTGGAAAGCTGCCCAGTGGAAAGGGACCTCGGAGTGCTGGTTAACAGCCAGCTGAACATGAGCCAGCCGTGTGCCCAGGTGGCCAACAAGGCCAACAGCATCCTGGCTTGTATCAGGAACAGTGTGGCCAGCAGGACTAAGGAAATGATTGTCCTCCTGTGCTTGGCACTGGTGAGGCAGCACCTCAAATACTGTGTGCAGTTTTGGGCCTCTCGGTACAAGAAGGACATTGAGTTGCTGGAGTGTGTCCAGAGAAGGGCAATGAAGCTGGTGAAGGGTCTGGAGCACAAGTCTTATGAGGGGCAGCTGAGGGAACTGGGATTGTTTAGTCTGGAGAAGAGGGGGCTAAGGGGAGACCTCATTGCTCTCTACAACTACCTGAAAGGAGGTTGCAGGGAGGCAGATTTTGGTCTCTTCTCCCAGGTAACAAGTGATAGGACAAGAGGAAATGTCCTCAAGTTGTGGCAGGAGAGGTTTAAGTTGGATATTAGGAAAAAATTATTCAGTGAAAGGGTTGTCAAGAATTAGAATAGGCTGCCTGGGGAAGTGGTGCAGTCACCATCCCTGGAGGTATTTAAAAGATGTGTAGACATGACGCTTAGGGACACGGTTTAGTAGTGTACTACTAGTGGCAGTGTTAGGTTGACAGTTGGACTTAATGATCTTAGAGGTCTTTTCCAACCTAAATAATTCTGTGATTCTATGGTTCTATGAGTTAAGCTTGAGTGATAACAATTGCTTTTAAATAAAACTGTAAAGCTATTTTAATCTTATTCACTTATTCATGCTGGTTTTGCTGCACTTTTCCTTTTGTCTCTTTTGCACCACCTGTAGCTTGTCAAAATTGCAGCTGTGAACTATCTGGAGATAAAGCTGCTTTTATATTCCAGACCTATCTAGTGTCTGCCTTGCTACCTGCTTGGTCTGCTACAACACTGTGAGCTGAGGAGCATGAAGGAGACTTGGGATGGCTCCACTGAAGGGAGGTAGCTGGGCTTTCAGGTAAATTCACCACTAACCTTTAACATGCAGAGCTCACACAGAGATCTATTGACAGAGATATATTGTCCCAAACTCACCTGGTACTTGGCCATTTACAGCTAGGCTCGGGAACAGACAGATGGAAAAGCTGCTCACTTTTGTGGTAGCTGAGAGCCACATTACATATTATCGACAGTCCAACTGCCTTATATTATCTTCTGGATCACACTAACCAGATTTCTTCTCCCTTCTGCCAGTATGGTCCTTCTTTGGACAAAACATTGGAATCTCTTGATCAAAAAATGTATGTAAAGGGAGTCATGTACCCAGATACTGGTCCAACTTGAGATGTATAGTAACAGGGTTTTTTTGTAGTCATATATACCTCCACCTGGGCATGAACATGTTTGTATCACTAAAGCAAGCACAGAAATGCATGTTGCCATTCAATGTAATTAATTCAGTGTTTATGTCCTCTTTTCACCTAGGTCAGAGCAACACAAGGCAAAATTATTAGTACAGGTAAATGTGGTTGAAAAACCTATCATTTTTCCCCCGAACAAGCTGTTTTCATTCCTTACAAATTTTCTGCAGTGTAAAAGTGGATTCTTATCCTCCTAAAAATATTTTAGATTTCTGGTTTTGATTTTCATGTAAGTGCAACACTTTGTTCTTTTGGGAACAACTTTTCCCATTCAACTCAAGTGCATATTGACTAATATGGTTAAAAAAAAATTGATGAGTTTTGAGTCCTATGAACTGATTAGTGAATTGATTTTTACCATTGAAATTTTCTCCTTCATTTTGGCTGTTCTTTTATACTCAATTTGGCATTCACTTATGTCCTATAGTGTAATTTGAATGTAACCTGCTGTAAATGATTTGTGGCATGATCAATGGCCAACATGGAGTTCAGGAAAACAGAGTGTTTCATGTCAGAAGTTCTCCCAGCAATAAACATGTACGTTGGAGCTTTTTGTCTACAGATGCCTTGAACTATCTGCAAGACAACGGAGTTTCATAACAAAACTAACACTTACAGCCAAGGTTTGTGAATGAATGTCACAATACTCTGCTATTCTGGTAACAACATTCTGCAAGAAGAAATCTGAAAAAGGTGGTGGAAGTGAAGCTATCTGTAAACACTTACTGCAAGGAAGATCTGAAGAGAACTGTGAGCCACTTCTATGTACTGATATTCAAGAAAACACCCCGAGACAGTGATATAACGATGATCCTCTGGTGCCCAGTCTGGGGCTGGAGTTACTGAGGTCACGGTGCAGCCTGGCCCATTCTCCATCCACCAAGAACGATGCATTGAGATATTAAAGGTCAGGATGAGATCTGTTTCCTGCAAAAGAACAAATGAAGAATTAATGTGCTGGGACGGTACGCCAGTATCAAATGTCCTAGCAAGAGATTTCATAGGATGTACAAAGAAGCAAAGAGCAGTGATAAAACTGGACTGTCACATGAAAGTTAGCAGAGCTTGCCTTCAACAAGCACAAGCAGCTATACCCTGGCAGGCAGAATTGCTTTGGAGCAGAAGAATAATCTTGTAAGTTAGGATCTGTTCCTAGACATTATGATAGCCTAGACTATAGCAGTAATTTCCTTTACATTGCCCATTTTCCTGATGAAACCATAAGGACTGATGGACATACACATTTACACAGCAACCATCCTCTGCTTGGTTCCTAGAAATACGGCCCATATTTTGGTGGTCTGATGTACCAAACTGTGCAAGAGTCCTCAGGGACCAAGACTTCAGAGACTTCAATATGCATGGGCCATCTGCAAGGTGCTTTGTCTCATGGACCCTGTGAAGAAGACCTGTGGTAGCTATGCTGAAATATTGAACAAGAAGGAAAAAAAAGGATTCTGTACATCTGCTTACAAGGATAGCCTCTTTGTAATGCCTCTTTTAGATTTCTAACTTCCTAGGAGTCTGTAAGGAAAGAGCTAGTGAGTGTTGCCTTGTCTAAAGACTACTTAGGTTGCTAAAAAGGAGGAGCAAAGAGGCCTGCAACATTTAACTCCCATGCAGCTAGTGCAATGGAGTAACTAGTCAGCCATGCTTTCTATTAAGATTGCATTTATGAATAGTTCATAAAGGATTAATAAATGATTAATATACATCATAAACAACACTATGGATATGACTTTCATAAATTATACTTGGCTGCGCATTACTTGAGAGTGTTATACATAGTTATAACAAAACTATGGACTTTGTGGATTCTGTAAGAGCCTACAGTGTTTACCAACCCCTTATAAATTATTTATAAGTGTAACCTCATTTTAAAGTGTGACTATCTATTCTGTGTGCACATGTGCTCAGTCATGAAAAAAAAACTACTCTTAAGTAATGTCTTTGCGGAGCCAAATTCTCCCCACATCTAACCTACATTTTTTCAGCTGTTGATGACATTAATAATTAAGATTCTCATAAAGATTTTAAAATGTAGCTATTTAATTAGGTTTACCATGCCAAAAAGAATAAATAGAATGCCATTCTGTAGCAGATATGTTGCGTCCACATTTCCCTTCCTTCAAAAATAGTAATTTTTCAATCTTACTTATTTTCGCTTTTTACACTAACTCATGCAAAGGTAACTCCACCCAGAGAGGTTTTAGATAATGTCATGACTGACAAGTCAATCAATCCATGTTTACACTTGACACTGCAGTGTAGCTGAATGTTTTTTCTTTAAGTTGCAGTTCTTGCCTAAATGTGCAGAAATTTTGTACATTTTTTTTAAAAAAAAAATCAGTTATTACCCTGTATCAACACACCCAGCTACCAGATGGCAGGAAGGACCATAAATATTTTAGCGATGAATGAATACCTTACATTTTCACAAGAATGCAATACAGCAAATAATAAGTTGTATAAGTAAACATATGCTGAATTCAGTCATGCAGCTAACTTCAAGCATTTGAAGGTGATCAAATTATCAGTGAACATTTGCATAAACAATGCACATTTTTCAAAAATAGAAATATTTACCTATGTTTATAAGTCTTCAACCCAAACAAACCTCTCCTTTTTCTGGAATCCTCCCTACCAAAACTGCTACTCCAGTGTCTGCCAGATGTTTCTTGGAAATGGGCATTTTTACCTTACATCCAAGCTAGAAGAGTATTTTTTTTTCGGGAGTCTGTTATGGCCCCTCAGCAGCACCCTGGCCTTCCCATGTGGTATAAGAAGTTGAAGAATGGATATCTTTAGAGTAACTTTGCTTAAAGTAATAGACTTATTCCTGAATGACTAAACCTCGAATCCACCATGTTATTGTCAGAAGACCTTTAAGTCATTCTAGTTACCGTGGAAAATTCTTAACTTCTAGTCTCTTACAGCATGAAAGAATAGGACTCATTGTCTGGCTCTATTTTATCATTTGCAATACCTTCAGAAGAATAGTGATGGACTAAAAATATTTTACAAAGTGCAGGTAAGGGATGAAATATATTCCTTGAGAAAGAAAGGGATAAATTGGCTTGCAGGAACTGAGTATTTGTCATGCATGTGCCAGATGAAGTTAAAATGGATCAGTAGGAGTTAAACATAAAGACCAAAATTGGCTTTCTGGTTAGAACACCATTGCTCTACAGATGGTTATGTTTGCTTACAATATTGTAGTAATGCAAAACTTTACAGGTTAAAAACACAAGTAAATTTTTCACACATTAAAATATTTATAATTACATATATAAATAAAAATTCACAAAGTCCACTTTTTCTTCCATCCTGAATTTATTTCCAGATGATTTTCTGAAAGAATTTGTTATATCTAGAAAATTCCCTTGACCTCAATTCATTGTTTGGCAGTTAAGCTGAATGCTGTTGTTAGAACTAAATAATCTTGATTTTTTTCAAGAACAGTTTTTTAGTGCTTACCATTGAAAAATTACAGATCTTTATCAGATCTATAGTCTATTTCTATCTCTGAGTAATCAATAAAATGGTCTTTCGTTTCCTCTTTTCACACAATAGACCTGATGCCTATCAGAGAATTGCTACATTCCTTAATTCTTCATATTAGTAAAAACAAATAAATCAAACTGAAGGACTTGACTTCAAATCTTAGAGAACTTTGAATAATGTGGTTGAGAAGGTTTTCAAGAATAGATATTACATATTGAATCAGTTAACAAACAAGGATAACTTCAGAAAGCAGAACAATAAATGGAGGTGAAATCTGCTTCTGGTAAGATTAGACATCATCCATGGCTCAGGTCAAACTTGGCTGGAATGAGAATTATAAGGGAGACAGATTTTCACAAGCAAACACCTAAGATAAACCCTACAAATTCCTGTCCCCAAAATATGCAGGATAAGAATAAATGAAGAAGGAGCCTATTCACTACAAAGTCAGTTGCTGCAGTTAGATCTTCTCAGGTATAAATTAAGGGCTTTGAACTTACCTATGACCTTCAAACCACGTCTCCCTGTATGGAACCTTATAAGCAAAGCAGTTCCTGCTGTTTAGTAGTGAAGGTCATCCAGCTTACGATAAAAGTTTTACTTCTTAGTAAGAAAACTGAACTGATAGGGGTTGAATTTCCTTGGAGAACTGTGTAAGCCAAGGAAGGGATGATGTATCTATCATTAAGTTCTCTCAATTGAGAATATTTAAAGCTATTTTTGGACAAACTCCACTTGCTATTTACTTTACTCATGGTTTGAATACAGTTTTAGTGGACACAGCCAAAGCCTACGCTGGAAGCTGGGGATTTGTTATACTCTCCAGTGTATTTGCTGTCTGTTTTCTTTCCAACATCTGTGGCTCAAACATTGTTCAGGGAAATGCAGAGAAATGGTCTGATAAGCCTTGAAGCTATGAAATCTAACAAGAACTGTTGATACACATTGGGCATGCTGTTATGGTGTTGTTCACAGCCTGTATGTCAAGGAAGATTTCATTATCCTAAATTCAACAAACAGCTGCTTCCTTCACGGACACAGAAATACGTCTGCATGAGATTTATCGATGAGCGCTGTGCTGCTTTTGTAAATCCTGCTGGTATTTGTAAAGCCTGTTAATGAAAATTGGTGCATTAAAGTAGATTTTGCTATTCATCAAGGAGGAAAAAAACAGAGGAAAGTATTTAGTAGGACATCTTTGCTGACATTCTAAAGATGTGCTGGTATTTATAGTAGTCTGGAGCAGTACTACTGAATTAGATAAAGGATAGAGTTTGGAGGTCTTAGCAACTCAGATCTCAGAGATTTGAAGCTGAGATGTCTTCACATTAAGTCTGTAATTTTATTTCAGCTTAGTTTGTAAAAAATGTTGAGCTCTGATGGCTTTGTGCCTGTGTTTAATACAGTAGGTAACAACTTTTGCTGGGGTTAACTGCATAGTACACAACATTTTCTGGATGAGGACAGCTGATGACAGAACATGGCAGCAGAAATATTTGTAAGAGCTGCCAGAAATGAATACAATATTTGCGTTAAGAAGCAGCAGGAGGACAGCAGTGCTCAGAATGAAGATAGCTCTGTGTATATTGTATTACTACTAGAACAGATGAGTAAGTATACTATCTCTATGTAGTAATTGCAATTTACTACTGTTTCAATGATTTTTGTTAGGTGCAGCTTAAAGAAGTTGATCCCAAACATGGTGCCAAGAGGAAAAAGAGGCAGCAATGATTCAGGATGATTCTCTTTGAAAGTCCAGGAGATCTCACAGACTCAGGGACATTAAATTGTACTGACTTCCATGGTTATGTTTTGCTCTGTCATGGGAAATAAGTTTCTTCCATTTTTTCTAATTAGGAATTGCCGAAAGCTGTGGAACCTTGCCAAGCTTCTGTACAACTTTTGTCAAACACAACCACGTAACCACTTGTTTCAGTTTTCAAACTCAAACTAGCAAGAACAGGCTGCTTGGAGACTGAACAATCACACAACGTTTCAGTGATAAAAGATCAGGGTCTGAAAGCATTTGTAGTTCCAGATGCCTAAGATGCACGGAGGCCTCTACAGGCATTTTTTTTTTCTTCAGTTATCTCACTTTTCCACTAAAACTAGCTCCCATCAGTTTTCTCATGCAAGCAGACCTTTTGCTGTCTAAAGAAAAACAAATGCCCTCAGTGAAGGGTCAAAAGAGAGCTTGGCAGCTGTGTTTCTTTTATTTCCTTTCCTTTATTATTATTATTTTCTTTTGCTTTTTAATCCACAGTTGACAAACAGGAAACAATTATTGTATAATTGTGTAGGGATCATGGATATTTAATGTTCCTGATATTTTTTATCATGTTGCATCAGAATTGATTTTTAACTTCTCCATTTTTATATATGCATGTGACTCTTTCCCTTTCACTTGAATTTTTTTTAAAAGTAACCTAGAATCTTAGTGTTTAATTTCCTCTTACAAAAAAATTTTGTACCAGCATAATTCCAAATTAGATATGGAATTTGATTTACATATGTGTCATTAATTGGTTAAGATTTATCAGTCTGAATCCATCCAACAGATTTACTTCTGAAGTTCATCCATTAAAACTAGCAAAAGTTGTCTCACTGTTGGCTTTTCTCAGTATTCTGTTAAAAAAGTTCCAAAAGACCTTAAGTGATTTCCAATGTACTTCTGAAGATTTCAATGAATTACTTATAAAGACAGTAGCATGAAAGAAAGAGGTAACTCAGGTGTCTTGATTTTATTTTCTAAAATGAAACTAGAGTGTTATATTAATAAAATACTATGAAATAGTCGTGAAAAAGCATAGGTACTACTATATAGGGATTAACATTGTCACTTATTATTCGGTGATATGATTCCTATCAATAATCTTATGAAATTTTTAGAGCTGCAATCAATACTATCTTAATTAAGATCTTAACATTTTTCTAGTATTGGAATATGCACATTGACAATCTTAACAATTTTTTTCTTCTCTATTTCAACTCATTAAAAAAAAAGGTAACTGCTAAACTCCAGAATATTAATTTAATCAGCTCAGTGGCATCAACATTTTTCATTAACATCTTTGTTCAAAAAGTTTCTATCTATATAGTTCTTCAGTTAAAAATATCATAAAAAGAAAATAGAAACTTTCAGCTTGCATTGCAAGGTTAAATTGATTATTACTATCCCATTAATATTGTTCATATTTAAACAGAATATTTTTAGACTAAGAATATTCTGAGCTAAGATCCTTTGAATTCTTTTTGTACAGAACAAGAGAATTAAGCCCATCCCAGTAGCCTGATGTCAGTTATCACAGGGACTGAGAAGTTGCAGTCCCTGTGCTATCAGACAAAAATTTTAATTGGGCTCTTGTATGCATTTAGCAAAGATGCCGAGAACTAGAATTTTTGTAATTTCTTGGAAAATTACTTTCTGGAGGATTTAGGCTTGTGCAATGATAAAATACACTGAAATAAGCAGGTGAACAGAGGTGCTCACATCCCAGAGCAGTAGCTATCTGTGGAATCTTATTTGTTTCTCACTTTGGGGGTAATCAGGGATACCATTCTGGTATTGAGAAAATTTGTTAAAGGAAATTGAGTTAATGTAATACCTTATTTGAAAAGTTTCTGTTTTGACAAATTGCATTCTCTGATGAAAACAGCTTGCCTCCAAACTTTGTTAATGTGGGTGCACAGTGGGCAGTTTTCCAGTCTCAGGTGACCTATGTTGTTCTAGCTCTATCAATGGGCATGGAATTATTACTAGATCTTATTAACCCCAACAAAAACTATCTTCTTTCATTCCAAAAGACAAAGTTTTTCTAAAGTTTAGATTGAATCTGAAGGGATGCAATTTAAATATTTACTGGTCTACCAGAAGATGATGATCCTACAGATATCTTAGAGAGGAAAGTTTCTGCTTTGGTGTGGAACTGAGTGGCCCGATTTAGGGCACAGGTCCAGAGCTGGAAATAAGGTGGTTGCACATGGTCTCTTCTCCCACACCAAAACCAGCAAATAATTTTATGACTGTACTAAACTCAGTGTGGCTCTAAATCTCTTTCCAAGGTGAAGTGAATGTTCTGAATGGTTCCCAAACCCTGGTTATTCATTTTGAGCTGGAAACACATGATTTCACTGCTTTCAACATATATCAGTACTAGCTTTTTATGAGTAAGGCGTAATGCTTTTAAAGAAGATTAAGTTCTTTAGCCTCTTGGGACTGATTTTTGTTTCCTCTTCTTTTTAAATGGTAAAAGAGGTAGATATCTTTTCTTGGTTTACCCAGGCAAATTCATAGATCAATAGTGCTTAGAATTTGCAGACACATATATAAATAACCTCTTAATTCTAAATAAAACCTTTCTAAGCACAGTGCTATCTTACATTTGGATAATATCCAAAAGACTACGCAGAGCTTCCAGTGAGCTGGGAACACAGTTCTGCAGGCTGCAGACAGAAAGGTCTACTCCTTGAGTAAAATAACAAGATGAAATTACTATCCTTAAAATGCTTCCCATTTCTAGAATAAATGGTTTACTGAGTTGCTGAACCCCTCTTTGCTTGATCATCTCTGTCCAAGGCAAAATTTTAGCATAGTCCAACATTTAGTAAGGAAGGGTATGCTGCAGAACTTAAACATCAGTAGGTTTATAGTATGTATACCGAAAGAAATTCCAGCTGATGTGGTTTGTTCAGTGTCCCTTGGTGTTGGTTATTACATAGTATCAGGTGTTGTAAAACAAAATGTATGTGTAAAGCGACGAACCTTTGTTTTCTGTTTCTGGCTTTTAATTCTCCTTTAAAATGTAAATAATTGTCTACATTTTTATTATTTTTTTTTCTTCCTTTAAAGAACCCAGTTCATTCATGACCCTAGGGTGGAGCTCGTGTTTACAGTGAATTTTTTTTTTTTGTTTGAATCAGCTTCTGCTGTCAAATCTAGGAAAATCTACCACATGCAGCCTGTGCTGAGTTCTTCACAGAGTTCTCACACCACAGAAACAACATTGTTATCCCAAAAGTGGTGTTAGAAATCATAAGATGATTGTCATGCAGAAAGGCTTCATGAAACACCAAGGTAAGGATAAATACATGCTATACGTAGTGCTCTGTAGTCAAAGCATTTCTAGCCAGCAGTGATTTTATATGCATTAAGATTTCAGAATAATTACAAAGAAGCCTAGATGAGCTGGGATATTACTAAAAAGCATGTGGAGTCATTTTACTCAGTTTGATTCAAATCTAGCCCAGGTGAAAATTTTCAGAGGGGTTTACTTCTGTGGGGAGGTTGCAATGAGCTAAAGTATCAATTAAAAATGCATAGCTAGTCCTCACAATCCTCTTGCATGCTCAGTATGAAATCAAATGGCCAGATTCAAAGAGTTTGGATTCCTCTGCAGTCAATAGAAAGGACCTGGCCGAAACTACTCCTGACTAACTACTCCTGAAGGACTCTGAAAAGCTGCTTAGAGAACCTAGATAAGATGTTGAGAAGGAAGCCAGCCACAGACTGATGGTAAGGAAGCACAGAGGCAGAAGTGGAAGTGTAGGCCATCGCCATGTAGCCCTTATGCCCTGGTCAAGAAATGGTGTGGAGCAATTAGCCCTGCATCAACTATTTCAGACTCTTTCACTATAACTTAGACCACTATTGACCAGGCTGATAGATGTCATCCACAGAATCAGATTCAGATCTGAAACTGTACAGCATTCATGTAGCTTGCAAATTTGAGACAGTAAAACAAAAGTCACAGCAGTGAAGCCACACCAACACACACTCAGCATGACATGTACAAAGCCTGCACGTAGCGGTCTTTATTGCAACACTGCTGAATATTTATAGCACGGATGTTTCTGACCATTAGTTGGACACAATTTGCACCTAAATGTGACTTTTACCAATTTCAAGGGATTGCACAGCTGAAGCTCCACCAGATGACACCAGAAAAATTGTGTCACAAGTTTCAGAACTCAGAAATGAAAAACAAGCTATTCACAAGCCTCTATTCTGACAACACAAGTCTCATGGAAACATACTAAAAAGAAACTTTGTCACTGCATCGATAAACAAAACAACACTATCAAACAAGCTGATGTTAGCAAACATTTCAAGTGCTTGTCCTTTCCTGTTGTGAGCTATTGCTAAGACGTGCCAATGCCCACCACTTTAGTAAACTGCAGCCTCCTAAGAACAATTCAAAGCCATTTAAAAAGATTCAGTGCATAGCTTTGAGTAAATGTATGGTTTTTATTAAGTTTTCAGAAGCACAACCTGAGGAATAATATTGTGATGTCATGCGAATATGAAGGAAAATACCTCAGGTACTGCCAAAGAAACTAGCATTTTAAACAAGTTAAGGTACTAATCCATAGATGAAGAGCCTGTCACTCTTTTACATGTTCACTATGTGGCACACAATACTGCTAAAACATAGAGGACTGTCCGCATGTATAAGAATAGATGTGTTCTTATATATAATACAAGAACACCTAATTTAAGATGGCAAAATCACTTCAATAAAAAGATCCATTATTTTGCTAATCTTTTGCTTAGCACCAGTTTGTACATATATATCAGCCAGTATAATATACATAAGATGTATCATGCAAATTCAGCACACAGTGTTACAGTTTTGAATGGATGGTGCTATTAGGTTGTAACAAGTAATTTTCCAGATATCACATTATTTCTTCCTAAAACTCTTTACATTAGCTTTTGTTTCCTGTGATTTAATTCTCTTTCCTGTTAGATACAAATAATTTCATCTGGTATTTTGTGGAAGATATAGTGGTTAACAAATAAACCATGTTATTTAATGATATAAAAATGCTGTTTGGTATTTTATTTTCCAGTGTAGTCTTGTAAAAGCTTTATTATCTTTCTAATAGTTAAATTGAAATGAATATAAAGGAAAATAATACAGACTGATTCAAATATTTCCTTTTTTATAGAGTCTTTGTCCCTGCTTTTTACTTCAGGTATTAAAGTGCAAATATATAAAAGATATTTTATAAATGACAACACAGAAAACACTATTAATTGAATAGCAGGATTTGGTAGCTGGCAGGCACCCTTAAGAACTGATTCCTAGATCAGCCATGCATTAATGATAGTTCAGTGACACTTCATGTCAGGTGTCAGCTCTACTGCTGCTGAAGACTTATGTTTGGATGCTTTGCTCTGTCCCACAGGCTTGTGCAAAGGGGAAGATTTCTTTCAGTTCAGATCCACACTGACTGGTCCCAAGACAAGTTGAATGTGGAGGGGAGTCTCTTGCTCTGCTCTCACACAGGACTGTAGGCAGTTTGCTCAGTTGTCAATGAGAATGCAGGGCTCTCTGTGGCTGAACACTGAGCGGCAGGGGAACAGCTCTGGAGGAAGGACCTGGGAGTCCTGGTAGCCAACAACCTTCTGGACTGCATTAGGAGGAGTGTCACCAGCAAGCCAAGGAAGGTGACCCTTTGTCTCTGCTCAGCGCTGGTGAGAGCACACCTGGAGTGCTGGGTCCAGTTTTGGGCTAACCAGTACAAGAGAGACATGGACATACTGGAGCCAGTCCAACAAAGGCCACCAAGCTGGTCATGGACTGGAGCACAGGATATCTGGGGAGAAGCTGAGGGAACAGGGCCAGTTCAGCGATAATAGCAGGTTTGTGGGCATCATACCACTATTCATAACTACCTAATGGGAGGGTTTATTCAAGGCAGAGCCAGGCTCCTCTCAGAGGTCCACAGCAGAAGGACAAGAGGCAGCAGACACAAGTTGTAACACAATGAACTCTGACCAGGTGTAAGGATTATTTTTTGTTTGTTTGTTTGGTTGGGTTTTTTTAACCATAAAAATGGCCAACCACTAGAACAGGTGCCCAGAGATTATGCAAAAACTCCATCCTTAGAGATATTCAAAATTCGACCCAAAAAGCACCTGAACACTGCTATTTAATTGACCCTCCTTTAAGAAGGGAGTTGGACAAGGTGACCTTCCAAGCTAAATAATTTTGTGATTCAAAATGTCTTTCCTTGAAGACTTAGAAGCATTGCTGCAGTTCTTCAGAAAACAAACAAAAACCCAGCCAAACAGCCAAACGAAAAAAAAACCCTGATAACAGAATGGATTGCCTTCCTGAAGCATGAAACTCTTACTATAACATACTGGGAAGCACAGTAGTAGTAAGAACACAGCAACTCAAATCTGACTTGTACGCTGCTTTGCAAGGAAAACATACTTCTAGGAACCAAGAACAGATTTTTAAACTACATGCTTTCTGCCCTGATACAACCCAGACATGTCCCCTTCAGTGAGACAGTGTCATAGTTCAGCCGGGTAAAGAAAAGGTTGCATGGGAGTGGCATAAATATTGTCCCCAAAGATTTTGTGGAGATTTTTAATGAAGCAGCTACAATTAGGGCTTTTCTCTATCTTGACAATGAAATATCCCAAGTAATGGGGAGTAAAACAATGAAAGTGCTCAAAAATTTAGGAAATTTATTTCAAAATGTTTTCTATCTCTTGCATTCATTCCATTGAAATCCTGTCATTGCAGGACTTAGGTTTGCCTATTTTATTTGCAAGCATTTCATGCTGGCTAGCTAAAACGTTGCTTAAGAAAACCTCTTCAGTATCCAACTCTGTATCCAAAAACCCTCCAGTTTCCAGCCAGGATTAAGATGAAACACGAGGATCTTTAATGAGAGTAGCTTGAAAGGAGTAACTAGAATAGAGCTCTATATCTCTGTAGACTGAATCAGTGATTGAAAACTTTATTTAAAGAAACTGATGGGGAGTAGATTTACCATTCTCACTGTAATGTCTGTGTCAGTTTCTGAAATTAAGTTTTCAGGAGCTGATTTAGCCCAGGGAAATGCAGAAATCTGGTTGAAGCGCCTCTTGGGGCTGCTTATACTAAATTTTTTGTTTGTGTTTAGTGCTAATGTAGAATTAGAGGAACTCCACTGTCAAGATGCTAGATCGATCCTTTTATTACTTTGAATTGGAAAGCTGGTATACACAATAGAACAGTCGCAGGGGGAAGAATGATACAAAGAGCCCTTCTTTGACTTCCTGGTGCTTAAAAATATCGCAAACCACTGTGAATTCAAAAAAGTAGAGTTCCTTTTTTTTTTGGTCAAGGAGTAAATGGAGTATATCTGGTTTATTAAAAACAGACTGGGTAAAAACATTTTCAAGGAAATGTATATCTGCCCAATGGAAGAATATATAAACTTCAATAATAATTCATTTTTACAGTATCTATATAATCACTTCACTACGAGGTGCCAGCAGCATACCACCGCTCTGGCTAGATCTTTAGAGTAAAACTCTCATGAAATATCTATAAGAGGGATCTTTTGTTTACACAAAGACATACAGCTTTTACATCAACATCACTGATTTTTTTTTCTCTCTTGAACAAAAGCATCGGAAATATTGAAGCTTCCCTGAATTCCTAGTACCAGAGCAGTTTTCTATGATGCACATTAGTGCAATTCCAATTCCACTGGGAACTGAATTTGCCCAGAGAAGGTAGCAGTAAAGTCTTATATGCTTCCAACCTAAAATAAATGCTTTAATTTAATCTGAAAGAGTGATCTATAAAGTATTATTATATTTAAGGCCTATATCTCTTAAATAAAAAAAAAAAAGGATCTAATCTCAAAAATGAATGGCAGAGTTAAGCCTGAAAAATATAGATTACATAGTTCAGTCATCAAAGGTTAGGAAATGACAAACTCCTTGGTTCTGCCCCAGTGCACCTCAGCACTACAATATTGTATTAATTACATGGTATTTTATCATCTGAGCTGAGCACACAGCATCCTGTAAAACTTAATCATATTTTTCAGTCTTTTAACCTGTAGAGACTTACAGCTTAATCCAAGGTAACTTCAGAATTTATTTCATTTTTTGTATTGCTGATAATTCAATCAAATTAATGGGATTCTCACAGTATGCGAGATTAAATCTGTTACTCTGAGACCAGACATTCAGATAAGCACTTTTCAAGACGTACACTGAACTTATTACTATATCTTTCCATATTGATGGTGACATGAATATCTTTTTCATTCTGGGTATGGTTCTCCTGCTGATTTCTGTAAATATACTGTGATTCCTTAGCATACTGAAGAGGATGTCATATAAGACAAAGTTTAATGTTGTCAAAACAATTTTTTTTTGTGTGTGTTTGACCTACCCATGAGGCATTCTGCAAAAAGGAAAACTATGTCCAGAGGGAGATTTCAATAGTTCATGGTCATAATGGAAAGAAGTATCAAGTGATGCTATGCTGTGGTCTGTTGTCAGTCCAATACTACTGTATTTTGGTTAATTATATGAATGACTGAAAAGAGAAAAGACTTACTAGGTGTATACCGAGAGCTTGCCAATACGTCTGACAAAAGGAGTAGCATTCAAAATAATCTTGAGAAACCTGAGATTTGTCCTGGAAAATGCTATTCAGCAAGGACAAGTGGAAAGTAAAACCCTTAGGTGGAAATAACTAAATGTGCAAACATAGTACGGGTAATAACAGCCTGGGCATTTCTCTCTCACAAGGGAGTGGAAGGTTATTACGGTTCACAAATGGAGCAGAAGTCAACACTGTTGTGTTGCTGCAGAAAAGGAGTCATCCTTCTGCATCCTATAAACAGGAGGGCAGTCTGCAGCACTGATGGAATTCATGTTAGCTTAGTATTGGCAAGGCTTCAAGTCAAAAGACTTCAAGAAAAACTACTAACTGACCGGAGAGGAGCCAGAGGGGAGCAATTAGATGGAGCAAATGTCTGAAAACAAGACCTACGAAGAAAGATAGAAGGAGCTGGGGTTTCCTAGCTCAGAAAAGAGAAGACTGAGAGCATAATTGATTGTTGAAAAGACCTGAGTAACCTGTTTCCCTGCCTGTAATGGAGAAACATCCATCATTGGCCGAGGAACTAGACTACATTGCAAAGAGGATACAAATTAGATCTTGGGGGAAAAAGTTTCTGAAGTCAAGGGAAAGGAAATGACTGGAAAGGACTGTCTGGGGAGTCTGTGTGACCTATTGTTGCTGGCATTTAAGAGCAAGATATACAAACTTCTGTCACGTTTTCATACGTATTTAGGCTGGGGACATGATCTAATTGACCTACTGAGTCATTCAGCAATGTGAATCTATGATTCTAATGACTGAACACATGGTTCTGGGAATACATAATATTTATAAATATGTAACACTTATCATCAGTCATTCCACTGAGATTTGATACATTTGATATAATAATTGGAAGTATCCAACATGTAAAGCAGAAACACAACTGAATTTAAATAGAACACTTTTCCCTGGAGTTCTGTAACAGATATGAGTGATTTTAATGCAAGAAAAGGGAGCCTGATTCATAGAAGTAATTTTAAGTGAATGACTCTCTATAAAATTTTTCTTCTTTTTTAGGTTCCCGACTTTTGATAGGATGATTCCTATAGAACTGCACAGTCCATTCTGTGGAACTCTTGAAACCGAGTATGATCTGTAATGGCTGGACTGCATTTCTGTGGGTTTGGTTGTCTATAGCTGTCCATACAGTCAATGGAACTGAAAAGGCACTTTCGGTGTATGAGTCATCTCACTACGTGTAGAAGTCTTCTTCAGTGTGAGGTGAATCACACTTCAAAATGTCCTCTGTTTGCAAGTTCTTTGGATTTAGAACAGATCTAGATACTAATCCAAAGGTAGATATCTGCATTCAATTCAACACCATATATTTAAGAAATAATATCAGAAATATATCTGGAATACAAACAAATCAGTCTTAGCATTGAGCATATTTAATTAATGTTTTATTCAGAAGACTAAAATATGATATCACTTGGTTTTGAGTCTTTAATTCTAAATCTACTTGCAAATAAAGTGGCCTTGATATCTTCTAGATTTTGCAAAGGTGAGTCTACCTGTAATTAATTTAGTCTGTGGTTAGTGAGAGAGGTAAACACGTGTAAGTTCTGCTTTCTTTGTATGAACATAAAAGTAATTTTCCTAGCTTCCATTTTCAGATTATGATTTTCATATCTATTAAGTTCTAATTTCCTACTTAGTATTATTCCACTTCTTAGTTGTCATCATACCTGGTGTGATCTTTACACTGAATAATTCCAGTCTCTACTTAACATCCTTCACTACTAGCTGTAACTATCAGCCAATACTCATATAGCATGCCTATGGATGCATTAGATCCAGTGGCTCTTGATGCCTGGATCAAGTTCACGTGCTTTTGAAATATCAGCAGGTAAGACTCATTTTTCTAGCTTCAAACTAGATATTAATCATTGGACTAGCATACAATATGTCCTCCTGATAAAGAGCAGATCAAAATTTATGATTCCTGTTCTATGTGCAAGGGCCATGTTCTATTCAACATTGCAACTCTCTAAATCAGTCATTAGTGGCAGTGTTTACTCAGTAGTAATAAACACTTTCACTGGATCTCTGGATACAGTTCTGTGAAATGGAGTTTCTGATACTACTGCTAAATGATGAATCAAAGTGAACAGTCATACTTTACATTTCCTATTAAAATCCAGTTATTACTTCCTTAAAGGCATATTATTCCTCTGATAGAGAGCAGACAGTTTGACTAAACATGGAAATGATCTATAACAAGATAGAACTGAATCTTTGATAAAACCTGAAGAGAAGATTGTAAACTCCTTGATCAGACAAGATGGAAAACCTTATCATGAGGGGATACTTACTGGATATATTTTATGGAGTGAGAATTTCATTTATTTATCAAGTCCTGCACACTAACCATTCACACCAAAATTATGGATGGTAGAAAAAGGATATAAGAAGGCCTCTGCCTGTTGCCTTAAAATGGCCTCAAGTTCTTTAAGCTGCTCTCTCTACATTGCATAATATAACTGAAAACCTACCTTTATCTGTCTCTATGCCATTAAGAATAAACATCTTCAGAAGAAATGCTCAGAACTTAACTGATGTAGAGACACATTCATATAGATAAGTATGACTGCCTACATACATGTCTATGAGCATGTATACACATATCCACTCTCTTTCTCTGTATACGTAAAGAAAGCAATGAGGGAAATCAGTGGACAAATGACCCCTGCCATATGTCAATGATATTGACCTCTTCGTAGAATAATCTACATCAAGGAATAGATTGCAGTCTCTTGTTAGGGCTTCTTTTATTTATATCTTAATTACCTCTTTTACCAGACACAATTCCATTTTATATAACTTATGTACTAGGCTATCAATAAGCATAGCAAATAAGTAAACTCCCCTAAAATTTATAGTAGTAAAAGCTAGAGAAGGATTAAACTCACTTAACTTTAACCTTCTCAAAGTTAGGTATCTAGTCAAAGCTGCCTCCCTGGTTGAGTCAATGAAGAGGAGCAGGGAGTGCTAGAAGGCAACTGCTAACTCTCTTGTTTTTAAGGTGCCAAAGATACCTGTGATAAAGTGTCTTGTAAGGAAACAACACTTTTTCACTGGACTCCCATAACCTAAATGCCTGAACTTCAAATAGGTACAAGATAATTTGTGTTACTTACTGTTTTTCTGGAGCCTTATCCAAAGTCTACTGATACGAAGGGAAAAGTTCATATTAATTTAAATGTACTTGAGTTAAGCTCCATGCACTGCATTATTGAAATCTCTTCCTTGTCCACCTAAATCTATAGTTTCTGCTGATTTTCTGAAATTGAACTGAAATAAATGGCATATATCCTAACATATTTGTATATGGTTACATGTATTTGAGTACATATACACACTCTGTTAATTGAAGGATATTCTGTGTATCTGTGTGCGCATGTTGTGCATTCAATATTTATCTTCTAAAAATAAAGCCACTACTTTTCTGTTCCTTGTGTTTATACACAAACGTTATATTGGGACGAACACTAAAATTCTGTTTTCACTTGCTTATGATTTTCTGAGAGCAAAAGGGATGGATTTATCTAGATTTGCATAAGTTAGGTTCTTTCCTTCAAAATCTCAAACTATTCATCAGTGAACATCAACCCTAAAGTATCTATGCACTGGTCTTAATCTGCCCATAGAAGGAAAAGACAAGCACATATTCATTTGCCTTAAATAAAAAATGAACAATATTTCTTTTGATCAAGAGGAGATCTGAAACATTCTCATTCATTGTATCAGGGTTTTTAAAAATCGGGTAGAAAAGGATTAACAGTATGGAATCTGTGAAAAGTTCAATCTTTTAATTGTTACTTACTGTATTATTGCCAGCAAATCATAGTCAAAGCTATCTTTACTTACCTAATGTCTGAGTTAGAAATCTATTTCAAGCTAATCTATCAAGATAATGAACTTCTTTCCTTAGGTTAGTATGCAGAAAGAGTATAAAGCTTATTGAAAATACTTCTTAGCAAACTCCCTGATGTTAATATGTTGTTCAAATCATCACAATTGGATCAGTAAAAAGAAAACAGTCTAATTGAGTGGGAAATCTGTTTAAAATATGACTTCTGTTTCTGCTTCATTCACTTTAGTAACACTTGAGTATAGAAATATACATTGGCCTGGAAAAGTACAGGTCTGGTAAAATGACATGGCAGTCTGACCAAGAAGAGAAAGGTAACAGATTATATTGATATGTATGTTGTGCATGCAGCATGTACACTGAAAACAAAACCAGTCACCTCTATATAAAAAAAGTATTGACAAGAAAAAATAACACTGGTATATAATATTTGCTTAAACACATCTGGTAAATTCAGAGCAGAACCTTTACCATTCAACTCTCCTTTCAACACCACAGCACCATGCTGCATAAGAAATATTTATTTTCAGAAATCTCGAGTACGTATTGTAGATTACTCTGTAATCAAGAAATTGTATATAAAAAATAAGTAAATTAGAATCCTATTTTAACTGCTCCAGACCTTGAGTTTTCTTAGATAACCATACTGCAATTGGTCTAATGAATCTTTTAGTTTTGTAGTCTCTACTGGAATCCCATCTATCTTCTAGTCATTATGATAATTACATTACAAACTGACATATGAGTTATTTCAGTGTGGGCTTTGGATGAGGGTTTACGCTAACTGAACCACCCAAAGAGGAAAAATTTGTCTTGTGACACTGAAATTCAGTGTGAGTTTGCAGCTTAGACTTATGTGCCTTGGTTAGCTTTAATATAACTAATTTTACATAACAATATTTATTAAGAAGATGCACCAAATAATTCAGCCACTTGCTTAGAAGCCCAAGACGGGCTTGTGCAGTAAGTTCCACATTGCTGTGACTATATGGCTGTTAGTATTTAACCTAAACAAAATAAAGCTGTCATGATTCTGACTACGTAAAATGCCATCTCAGATTTTCCTTGAAATTAAAATGATATTTTAGGGTCATACTTAATTTTCTACTTCCTTTGCTCTCGCATGCAGCAAAATACTACCCCTTTCCTGGTAGAAAGGGTGATTGAAACAACTTGAATGTGTATTTGAGCCAATATCCTTGGTAAGGAGGAAACAGAAGGCCTAACGTCTTGCCATTTCTCTTTCACTCTCCTCCCTTTTTGGTAGCCATCCACTGAGGCAGAAGTAGCAGATTTTGAATAGCATTAAATAACCACATCACAAGACACCTAGTGAACAAAGAGGAAAAAATAAAGAACAGTTGAGGATCAAGTTAAGACTTTGTACCTTGTGTGAACATTGAAGTGAAAAATACCTTTGCAGGAAAATTAGGATGCGAACATCATTAAGTGAGAACCACATGATAACAGTTATGGATAAGAAGAAATTAATTCCATCTGTGTAACAAACAACTCTAGGGTTTCCAAACATGCTTCAACTTCCCAAACATTTTTGCAATGGATGTAGGTTGTGAATAGTCTTATCTGCTTACCATACAAACCGCTGCAAATATTTACTAGATTTTCTTGGTTGTTCATTAACTGTAGGGATAAAAGCTACATTACAGATATTGTTGCAGAAAAGTCCTTGTACATTTTCACATAGGCCACTTAATTTTTTTTTTCGTTTGTTTAAAGGTACCGATTCCAAACTTGCCTTCTCTGGTACATCAAGAACATAAAGTGCATTGCTATTGAAGCTACTATTTTTAAACATTTTTTGATCCCTCTGGCAGGTTGTTCCAGTGTTCTTTTATGGGATTTAAACTAGATCTTTCTGGCTTCGAAAGGCTGTGGTCATTTATTTTTACTCACTAGAAAACCCTTCAAGCTTTTGAGCCATTTTTTTTTTCATTAGAAACTAGTAAATTTGACTTGAACATACACAATGCTAAAAGGCTTAGTTTGCTGTGATTTGACCTAGCTTACTCTGTCATCTAAACCCCTAAGCTTTATTTGTAAAGGCTGTTAATGCCACATCAGTATTCAGTTCAGAACTTCATGTAATAGTCCTTTCTTCAGGCACAATTCTGAGAAACATGTGAAATTAATGTGAGATAATGTAACTCACAACAGAGTCAGAGAAGAATATTCCCTTATTATTCAGCAGTATCCAGAAAACCAGGAGGTGACTAATAAATGGGACAAAATGAATTCTTTTATTTCTGCCCATCCTTTTGTATTTCACAGTATGCACATCCTAGACAGGATGATACAGCGTAAGAGGGCTGAGCTGGCATGGGTTATTATGACTTCTTTATGCTTTTACTCAGTACATTTGATCATTCATTCATACAGCATTAGTGTTTCTTGATGTCATTGTGCTTCTTGAAGCTATAATGCACTTTGTCCTAATGCTTTTCAGGGGTTGCCTTTCACAAGGGGAGCTTAATAAATAATTTAATTTCTACTTGCCTTAAAACTTTGACTTTTTTGTGTTGCCTTTTTTTTTTCTTTTTACACATGAAAATAAACTATGCTTATCTTAGAACTCAATCAATTGAATTCAGTCAATTTTATCAAGTCTAACAACAAAATAAACAGCAAGTAAGGTTGGCTTCAGAAACAGCTTTTTTTTTTTTTTTCCACTGGATCTGAGCTAACTGAAGACCTCCTCACTTCCATGATATATTAGAGACTACCAACTTCTCAGATCTTGTCATTTGTTCAAAACCAACTCTGCCAACATCAGTCAGTTTAGCAAAGAGCAACTAGTTACACTCTTTAAACTTACCTGCCTCTCTTAAACTGAAACAAGAGAAGTACTTCATGAGGATACAATAAGCTTTGGCAGACGGCTGGATGATGGAGCATACTTAGGCAGCTGAGACCCATGTGGTATAACCATGGCTGAAGAAGGATGGTTAAGCAAAGCCACTCAACTTCATACAGCCCCTTAGCCAAGTAATAAAAGGATGTAGACTTGACCAGTATCTGTCTCTTAATTTGTAAAGAAAATAAATATGTCTTGAGTGCTCTGATCAGTTATCAGACAACTACCAGCATCTGTAAAACAGCAGCGACAGTCAGTTTCCTAGAGAGCTGGCTTGGCCCCTGACACATAGCATACCCAGCAAATTCATTGGTTGCCTCTTACAGGTTATTAGAAGGTTTCTTTCATGGCTTCCAACAGCCTATTCCTACTCTCAGTAGCCTTTCCCCTGTGCTACCCCACTCATGACTGCATGCTTTCCCCAAGATGCATCTCTGATCACAGCTCTTCACATGTCTGGCACCCTGCTCTGCCACCTGGATGCTGGACTAGCATTTTCAGTTTTAGCCCTGACTGCACTTACTTTTGCTTATCTCCTTTGGATAGTGCATTGAGATTCCCTTCACTGCCTTCAAGCTGCCTCTGCCTAATCACTTCAGTGGTGTGCTCTCTGGTTCTCCCTACCCAGGCTGGGACCATTTGATTCAATGTTCATGAAGGAAACGGTCTCTTCCACAGAATAACTGGCAAACCACTTCAAACTGAAATTTCAGATCATAGCTATTCATCTAAGAGTTCTCCTTAAATCATGTGCTTTTCTGATTAGAATGTACTAATATTTCTTGGGATTTATGGGTAATTGCTCATTTGTGCTAACATCTAAATATTCTTTAAATCTTTCCTGAGATTCCTTAGGTTGTTCAATCAAATTATCAAATGCACTTTCATTAAAGCATCTCAGAGAAAGTCTTTAGAGTATTTACATCACTTGTGAAAATGAGACTTCTGTCAGCAGGTCACAGAAGTGTTTTTGTGAAATTACTGCCTTTTTATGGACCTTCATCTGGTTCTATCACAGGTAACTAAGATGTTAATGTTCTATTTTAAGAAATGACATTAAGTTTTGTTCTGTACAATATCTTTATCTCGTATTGATGATCAGGTCTATTCAGCAAATAATTTCCTTTTCAATATTTTTGAAGCTACTCTATCTGAAAATACAGTCTAGAGCTATCTTGTTGTTTTGCTTCCACTCTTCACTGTATCCAAACAAAGAAACCTTTTTTTCTATGTATTTTATTTTCCACATGTTTAATGATGACACAAAAATCTGGAAAAGCTTCTAAAAGAGAAAACACATTGCAAATGGAATGGCCCCTCCACATTCCTAACTTTTGGTCAGAAGTCCGCAGATTGGTGCCTGTATAAAGCAGCTCATTTGAATTTCCTGCAGTCTGACTCTGTATGCAAACTATGTAGTATTTGCATCTCTTTATTGACACTGCAGCTCCCTGATATATCTATTGTTTGGGACAGCACAGAAATATTGGGTTTTTTCCACATTTACTGCAGAGAAGAGCATGTGATTCTGCAGCTTCACCTATTTTAGGTACTGTTGTTGTGTCTGAATAAATCAAGATATTGTATTTATGTTCACAGTTTCCTGTCTCTGTAGAAGAATATTCTTATCACATTTTTCTCTGTGGGAAGTAAGAATTGCAAAAAGAATTGCCCATGGATTTCCATGGGCATTTAAATGCCTACATCCATTTTGATGGGCATTTAAATCCATTGAAAAATCTGGATGTAAGAGACTTCAACTAATGAAGTTTGTGGCAAAGCATGGATCCGAACCAGCCTCCCAGATCCCAGCTTGCCAATTTAAGCATTTGATGAGTTTTACTCTCAAACTGGACTTCCTAGGAATAATCTCTGATTCTGTAAATATATATATTATACTTTACTACTACCTTCAATAATATAATTCAAAGAGGTCAGCACACCTATGCAGAAAAACATATATGTTGTTTATCCAAAGAAAATGACTCTTTTCATTTTAAAAGAATAATAACTGAGATAGCTGCTGGGTTTTCTTTCAGAGTTGTAAGTCATATCTTCATTTTTTTTTTCTTCTTCTGTCAATACAACCATTGCAATGGCATGGTGTTTAACAGTCTACTTGCCTTCTGATAAACTAAAAGCATATATTTCTAAAATAAATGTCATATTCTGCCAAGAGATGCCAGATACACTTCCCAGTGACTTCCATTGAGATCTGAATGCATGTAGCTAAAGGCAATATTTGGTTTTAAGAACACACAGATTAAGGATATGTTACAGATCTGGTACTACTTATATACTCTAACTTGCTATGACTGACACTGATGAAATTGCTGGAGGCTTGCATTTCACTGATACTTTCATGAAGAGGTTTCTGCTTGATCATGTAGAGCTGATGCTGAACAACACAATTTATTTCTAAATAGAAGGGAAAATGATATTCAAAGTCTTAAATCTGATCCTTTAATATGAGACAAAAATATATGTTGAGGTCATTTAGGTGCATTTTAATGTTTTGAATGTTACATAAGTTTTCGTTGTTGCTTATTCCTTCTGTATTCAGATGGGTTCTGCAGTCCTCTAGTTTTGCTCTCATCATCACACTGCATAGATAATAGCATGCTGTATAATTGCTAATTATTCTTTGCAATTCTGTTTAGACAGTTTAATTATTTTATTTAGTGATTTAATAACAACACTTGACTCCTTATATTTTCAAAGCACTTCTTTAGAATTAACGAATAGTATGAGGTATATAATAGCAGTAGTAAAATCACTACAGGTGGAGAAACTGAGACAGGAAAGGAATTTGATTTTGCTGAATTAGAACTGAAGAGTTGCTCATTCCCAGCTTTGTTTTTGGACCATTAGACCAAATTGCCTTTCTTCTTTATTTTGCTTAATGAAGATACAAGATTAGAATTTACTTTAGTTAACAATAGTCTAGAAGTTCCTTTCAGAACACAAAGAAGAGAACAATTTATCTATTTCACACAGTAACAATTAATACAAGTGAACAAGGAGTAGATCCAAAATGCATTTTAGGTAATTAGAAGCCTTTTTTTTTTTTTTTTTTTTCCATGAGCCTGATTGGGTTGGGAATTAAACTCTTAATGTAATTCCTACCACCTTTTACGGTGCTGTAAATGATATGCTTTTAGAAAAGTACATTCTGCACAGGAAGCTTTGACTTATTTTTAATTCCTCACCTCTGAGGATGTTGGTGAATACATAAATATTCAATACTGTACATTTATAGATCATTGTCACTAATGGCTAGATAGCCATAAGAGTAACTAAATTGCTCTTTGCAGTATTTTTGCTAATGCTAGAGGAATTAATTTTGCTCCAAGGGGAATAAACTGTCTGAATTTACGCCAACATTTTCTGACAAAATATTTTTCTAGAGAAAAGCCCTTCTTAAAAAAAACCAAACAAACCACAGCCTACTGTACTATCTTTTGTATGTCAGTTACTCCATTTAGACCCATGACAGAGAATCACGTTGCATTTTAAGCTGTCATATGACTTGAAAAATGTATACCATTGCAAGTATACCTAATTGTTGTAAACTCTTCTGTTGTAAACTCTTACACTCACTAGAAGTAGGATGTTTCTTCAATAGCACTTCACTTATAGTTCAGAAAAAAAAAAAAGAGTTTGCTACATCAAGACTATTTTATACTCCATGTTGCTTATAAAGTAACAGGTGACATCTCAGTTTAATATACTATCAGTCTGTGGCTACAAGTGTCAGTTGTCAGCCCACAGTCTTCTAGCCCCCAAATTCATCTTCCTCCAAGTAAACCACAACAACAAATACTGCAAAGGGATAGATACTTAGAGCTCATAAAAACTTCCTCCTCTGGTGGTAGCATCACCACCATAGGCAATTCCCACCCCTTCTTCCTGATGAGCAGTTTTGCTCCATTGATAGTGCTGAATACCATATGAACTGTGTTTGTACCTGGTTCTAACTGAGTGTATGAAACCCTCACCATGGAGGAAATGAGAACAATAATCAATCTTTTACCATTCCAGATCAATTACTAGCTATATTTACAAGGCAAATTTAACAACCCTATCAAGATGTAAACTATTAATGTAACCTCCATGTGGCTCACAGTTTTCTCAGTTGCATACCACAGCAGCCTAGAAATTATTCAGATAACACCAGTGAAAATGTCATGTGAAGCTGTGAAAAAACTCCTTAAATAATGTTAAAAAGAAATTCCCAGTTTGGTTGTTTTTTTTTTTTTTTTTTTTAAATCTATGTTGTATTATTAGATCATTCCTTACAAGACATGGATTTTGTTGATGCAAATACACATCACAGCTCTTGTTTTAGCATACATAGATACTGCCAGGCATCTGCTACTCAGTCTTCCCCTGCAAAAAATCTTCTGCATTTTTTTCAGAATTATATTAATCCTGGTGACAAATGTAAAGGAGATAAAAAAGTAAATGAAATAGGTTCCAACAACTTTAATATTTTTTTCCAAGTTAAGTGGTGTAACGATGAAATCTAAGATAAAAGTTCTAAACTCATAAAGTTGGGTGCTTCTGTCTCAATATTTTACACCATATGTTCTAAGATGGGCCAGAAATCTGGTTTCGCTCTGGTATGTTTATCTGTTTTGCAGTTTTGGTTTGATTTTTTTTTTTTTTTGTAGAAATCCAAATTTATGGGTAGATTCATTGAATCATGGCTGAATGTTGCCTTTTCTAGAGAATGTTGCCTTTTCTACAGAAAGCAATGGGTAATTCTGAAATTAATGCAGGATGCCCAGTCCAGGAAGTTGTTCCTTGCCTAGGCTGTTTTTCCTTCCTTCTGTGTTGCTAATATGCATGCTAATTACCTTACTGGTCCCAGCTCAGTCTATAACATCACTGTGGAGTCCAGATTTTTTATATATGGCAGCTAGGTGTGTCATCAGTTGTATAATACAGGTAAAGCATATGATCTCCCTGTTGCAAGCTTTAGAAATATATTTATTAGGAGATGATTGCTTAGCTGGTTTGGAATGTTCCTTTCCATCCTAATTACCTTTCTACCTACCAAAGGAAAACATCTGTCAGCCCTGCCTAAGGAATAAAAATATGAATAGAAATGGAGTCATGTTCTTCACCTCAATATGAAAGGGACTGTAAGATCCATTTTCTGTAAGTCTTAGAACCTTTTGAGAACTGACTGAAGCTTTTTAAAGGTCAGATTTTAAAAAGTGTTTACAAGGACTGTATGCAGCCAGGATGGGGATGGGAACAATGGTTGATGGAAATATGCACGAGGTCAGCTGGAGCTAACGGCATTGCCTTCTGTTTAGTAAAAGTGCCACCGCTTAGGCACTCACAAGTGTCAACATATGTTACAAAACAAGGTGCGTAAGTGCATTTGGAAAGTCCACAACAGGACTTACATTGTAAAGATTTATAACTGTGGGTTGGTGAGTTTGGAGTTTCTGATCTGTTGGAACCAGAAGCCTTGTGCTGGAGTCACCCTACTAATGAGAAATTCTTCCTTTCTCAGACCAGATCTAAGATGAAAAGGCAGATCATCTTTGTGAGACAAGGGTTTAGCACTAGCAGCCGGCAGAAAGCAGATGCTGGTGCTCTGACTACTGTGATCATTTGGGGGATGTTAACATGCTACTCCTAAGATTAATGCTGCTGCATTCTGTAAGGTGATAGCATTAGCAAATTACTGACACAAAAGTGCACTTGCATGACAAAACCTGCTGGAATGGTACTTTCTGCACAAACCTCACAGGCAGAACTAGGATGTGAGGGACAATAAAATACTTTGTGGCACATTCGTAGCTGAAGTGTGATGTAGCAATTATGTTTATGTGATCCAGTGTTCCCTTAGTTCTCATTTTTTAAGTGTTGCTTTTCTCTTGCTCATTTTGTTTTTCTCAATACAGTTGAGTGCATTCAGAGAATAAAGTGAGCCTTTCTAGTCTATTTGGTAAGAGGCCCGATATCCCAACTCTCCTAAATTGAGGGTCCCCTCTGTTTCCAGTAGGGGCCATGGTAAAACCAGCCTTATCCTCCTCACTGTGAGGGTGAACAATATGTTGGCACAAGCACAATAAAAATAGAGATAAACTATTGTGCTCATTAACATAATTTTTGGCTTATTCTTCATAGAACTGAAATTTATTCCTCTGCTATCATACCACTCCTTAAAAAAACACAACAGTTACTAAGTCATATTATTAATCTTTTTACTGGAAATGTCTTTGTAATTTCATTCCAACTACATAACTCATTCGATGACAATACTTTAATAATGAACAAAACTTTGCTGTTATATCAAGCTTAATTATATGCCTACTATAGAGATAAAAGCAAAAAAAAAAAGCCTGTAGTAATGAAATAATTAAAAACCCCCATATCATCTGTCTGTGAAAAAGGAAGTAGCACTACCGTATAGCTTAAAAAGCATCTCTCCTTACTTATGAAAGATTTGCAGAGATTTAATAGCAGCAATAGAATAAGAATGAAGTTAAGACTGTAAGTATTGATATACATGAATGAAATTTTTATGAATACACATAAATGAGTTTTTATGAAATTTTCCATTAGGCAAGGACAATGAATACATTGTGAAATAGAATCAGGCTTGACCAAGCCAAGATACTTTGTATAAACAATGCATACCCTGCTAACCACTATACCCTTGAAGAGGAACAGAGACTGATGAAAAAGAAACATTCTGCCCAGAAGGTGAGCCTGAAGTCAGCAAGGAGTTGCATGGGAAAGGGAGAATCAAGATAAGCAAAGAGTAACATGACAGACACAGCCCTGAAAGAGTAGGATGATGCCATAAATCTGCCAGAACAAAGAAACACCAAGATAGGCTCAAGGAGAGCAGATCTAGAGAAACTCAAGCAGATAAGGAGGGATCCAGAGCATTAAAACATTTATTAAACTATGAGGATGTCAATCCTTGCAGGTGCATGACATTGATAAAGGTTGTGAATGGTCAACAAAAAATTCCACATGTTAATGTCCTCAAAGTGAACTCGCTCATTATAATATGAAAACCACACCTCTACTATGAAAATTGTCCCCTCCTCAGATAAAGACTCCTACTCACTGAGCATGTGTAGTAAATTTAAGAAGTATTGTATCTTTAAACTAACATAAGAAAAGAACTAACCAATTGTAGTTAAGTACGTGTGACCAAAAGGCAGAACTGTTATTCTAAATTGTATAAATATGTAATGCAATGGTAACCGGGTGTGCTAGCTTTGTGGATTTACCATCTAGCACTCATCTCTGCACAGAAATGAAATAAATAAATAACTCTGCTCTGTGTGTAAGATTGATGTACTGCACAATGGGTAAAAGAACACACATTTGGGACAACAGTATTACAGAAAAACTTCAAAATGCTATCAATTGTTACTTAATGCTAGGGAGAAAGCATTATGAGAATGCACAGATGAGTTGAGGAGAAGTCCCTTATTTTATCATATAGTTTTACAATCTGCAATGGAGACTTTTGCTAAAAGATCTTCATTGTTACCGGATGAAAAAACACAATGATGGGTCAAAGCTTATGTTTTCGTGCCAAGGGTCCTCCCACCGGCCTTTCTGATATACCACAATTACTGCAGACCCTGAGGGATTGGAAAATATTTAAATTTCTGAATCATACAAAGGGCAAGTATTCAACCACTTGCTTCATCTCCTGCAGCTACTGCATGTTGTGGGACTGGGGAGTAGGTACTGACCCCTGCTTCAAAAGGAAATTCCCTGTACATGGCCTTAGTCTGGGTTGGACGTGCTGTTCAAAGGTCTCTCTGGCTCCAGACATTTGATGCTGCTGTTGCTGTAAAACTTACCAAATCCTAACAAGGAATCCAAAAGTTCTGTGATTTTTTTAGATCTCAAAAAGCATTAATATTTTCCAGATCCCAGATGCCATGGATCTACATGAAGTACATCAACGTATGAATAAGGTACAGTAATACAGAGCCTACACCAAAATACATTGCGGTTATTAATGTCCTCAGAACTGCCCCAAACCATGTTGCACCACAAAATTATAAAACACTTTTTACAGATTCAGCTTGTTAGGGTAAATTCAAAATTACTTAGGTCAATACTTTAAAATACAATCTACCACTAATTTAAAATATTATCTTACACTTTAAAATTTTAAGAATTAAAATTTGTTCTGCATTTGTTCAAGGTCTGGCACAGTAAGGTGAGCCCCATTCCTGGGGCTCCTTTCTTTTATCCAAGAACAAAAATAAAATACACCATTTTATAATTTTATTTCAGAGAAATCAAGAATTTATGTTATTAGGATGTCTTCAGTGATACTAAAAATAATGAATTGGACCTTGTCTTCTCAGAAACTCATTAGAGCATTTGCTCCATATTTCATTTGTATCTGTTCTCTGAATATAATACAGTCATATTCTTTATCCCAGCTGATTTTGTCCCATGCAGAAGTCAAAGAACAAGCCACATAAATTTCAATAGCACCATGTGCTTAGCTTAGTGAATAATATGGATTTTTCAGAAAGGTCTTAATACTACACAGAATTGATTTGAAACCCAGTAGGACTATATTCTAGACACATGGCTTGGTATTGTCTTTTTATCATTTTGAAGGTACCGTTTCTGTATGAGTTTGGGAAATACGCGCCATTCTGCAAAGCCTAGATATCTGCAAAGGCAACTCTCTGATGCAAATGGGTTACCAAAGACCATTTTTATTTCTTAGAAAAATAAAGGACTACAGAATAATAACATGGTGCAAGGGGAAATCAAAGAATTAACCATTATATGCAAATTCAGACATTCACTGTGAATGAAAATCTACAAAGCACTATAAAGCCAGCAAATCATTTCATACTAGCCCCAGACACTTGGTGAGAATCTCTTGGTGTTTCAATAGTTTCTTTCTTCTCTCTGTCACATGTTCTATGACATTATGAAATCTGTGTCTTGCATTTCAGTATAAAGAGTAAAAAGATTTTATTTTCTAAAATCAGAAGCTTTGCTTTTCTGTGTCTCTGCTAAGTCCTCCTTTTCTAGGTTGATGCTTTCATCCAGCTTCATGAAGTTTTTAAGAATCATAATCTAGAGAGAGACTGTGTGTTTAATCTAAAACAAAGCAAAGCAACTTGCCACTGATATCAGCTATGGAGCTGAAACATGGCTGGGGATGCTTTTAGGACCATTTTGCTCCACCTTGCTCTGTGCTCAGTATAAGTCTCCAGAATTGCTGCCACAAATTTAGTCTCTCTGCTGTCGCTAAGCAATACAATTTCATTCAATACAGAGCCTTATACTGATCTCATCATTGTAATCTCTGGCTGTTCTTCAGTAGTGACTGAAACAATATGACTCATATCTGCGATAGGTGGTTTGTTTACTTTCCTATTGTTTTGAGGGGAAAAGGGTGGGTGGAAAGTAAGTTTTCTATTTGTCTATATAAATCATTTTAATTGCATATTCTATGACGTGCTGTGTATTTACTGGACCTAGCATGCCTGACCAAAGCTGTAAAACTGCTTTGAACTTGGCATTTAAATATGCCATACTCCTTTTTCCAACAGAAAACATTCCTGCTTTGACAGATTTTGAGTGCTCTGCAATCTTTTTTCCTAGGTGCCACTCTGTGCAATGATGAAAATCCTGCTCCACTAATTACTCAGAGTAACTATCTTAAAACCAACCCTTAAAAAATGTTATAGGTAAGCAAGACAAAGCAGAAGGCTTTGCTCAGTTTTGTAGCGGATGGAGAAACCTGTCTTTCTGCTCTGACTCACTGTCAGCTATTCTGAAACCGCAGGCAGACACTTCTTAAAGTACACTTCAACTTATACATGTTATTTCTGATATTCTGCTCGTTTCCCTGAGAATGATGGTTTTACTAAAAACTTGGGAAGTTTTGAAATAATTTAGGGCATTAAAGACCACATGAAAAATGTAGTATGTTACTAAGGTTTTTAGAAGACTTCATTATGCTTTAGAAAACGGTTGTTAATATTGCCTCTGCCCAGATATGAAGTGCTTTTCAAAAAAGAGTAAAAATATTTTTGAAAATTACAGGGAGATGGTGTGAACTTGTTTCAATAAGCAAGTTCAAATCTCTGTTTTGAGGACTGAAGTCTCCTGGGGTCTTTTGCCTCTCAAAATACGTGTTTATTGCAACGAAATAGAGGGGGAAACTTTAGAAATTGAGGTGTCCAGCTAATTCTAAATATCAGTCACTATTCACTACCTATCCTCTTCTGTTACCCGTGCAAAGATGGCCGCAAACTCAGCAGAGGGCTCAGTGTGGTATTCAGAAAACACAGTGTAGGTTGGCTTCATGTCTCCTTTTTTTGTAAAAAAACCATGGAAATAGTTAACTTGCCATACAGAAAAGAGAAACACAGAAAAACTCTGTATTGTAAGAAACCTTTTTTTTTTAATTGGTGTTCAACTGGTATGAGGAATAGAGTGCCTCATTCTGCCTCAGGTATGAAGTTGGCCACAAATCAGAAATAACTCAACTAAAGCCAAATATGTCTTTCCATATACTGCTATACTTTGTCAAGTCCCCAAAGGTAAGATGTTGAGGGATGTAAAGTGTGAAGGTGAGCTGGACTTTTAAGAGAGCTCTTTGCCCTTCTTTTCTAGGATCATAACTGTTGCACTTAAGCTATGAACAAAAGAATTGTATAATTTTACTTCACTTTGCACATTCACTGTGCTCTCTCATTTTAGTTATCTCAGGGTCAGGAGACAAAGCAGTTCTGTGATAGAGGGTTTTGGGCTTTTGAAGGTGATTTAGAGCTCAGCAATTTTGCTCAGAGAGGCTGAGTCAACAGACAAATGATCTTGGGCTTGGGCTTTCTGTTTCTTGCTTCATTTTTCTAGCATCTTCTCCTCAGATGACAACTAGAACAAAGCCCAGGATCCAGTTGTGAAGAACATTTTGTTCTCTTGTCATATACTTTGTAAGTCTTCACAAAACTATATTAATTTATTTATGTGTTGCCAATGTTGTTAGCATAACTGCTTAGGCTGTGCAAAAAAACCCCCCAGCTCTACACCTAATTTTTTTTGGCATTTTTTTTGTTGCATAAAAGAAACTATGGAGTCAGAGGCACTGGAAAGTGGCTGCAGGGGAACAAAGAACCTACAGAACGGAATATCTCCTATTATCCCAATCTATCTGTGGAAAGAATCGGCATCAGTTTGGTTCTCTCTGCCCCTGAACATCCCAACCTGGAACCGATCCTGGGTGGGGACACATCTGGATAGTCCCAACATCTTATGACAGAAAAAAATGAAATGTATATAAAGACTCCTTGCTATTCTTTATGTAGCCATTTGGTCTTCAAAAAGTAGAGCACTCTCAGTTAATAATTAGTAGGTTTATTTCTTGAAATGATCTTCTTGAAAGGGTCACTTTTTCTTACATATCCCTGGCTAGTAGAGAAAATTTGCCATGGGATGATGGAGTGACAGCCTTAGATCTTCCAGACAAGAGTTTGTGCAATTTCTTGTTTTTTTTTTTTTTTTTTTTTTTTTTTCTTTTTTTTTTTGTGTAAACTTAAGTGGTCAAATTCTGTTTAATGTACTTGAAATGAATCAGAGTTTTTATAAATCCTCACATCGGGTTCTATCTATTGTACAGAAAAAGAAGGTACAATTAATATGTCTTTGCAATGAAAAAAAACAGAAGCCAAGAGGCACACAGAACATTACTCAAGATAATGGCAAAGTATTTAATAAGAATTCTATCTACTGGTGCAAAATATTTCTCTTAGCTTCATAAGACATGTTGGATGGTGAACAATACTTTTGTCAAGAAAGGAAACGTTTTTCCAGTGGCTGCACAAACAGAATAAACCAGAAAAAGAACATTATTTTATATAAATGATCAATGTCTTCATGGTCCTTGAGGCTCATTTCAGAACATATTTTTTGCAGGGCTACACCGGGGAGTCTGTGATGCATGTAATGGAATCAAAGAGCTCCAATACAATTCCAGAATGGTAGGATCTCTATTTATCTCCAAGCCTGCTTTTTCTAACATCAGGTCTAGATTTAATGACCTTGGTAACTTGCAAAAGACCATCAAGCTGACCTTTGAAAAGAGATTTTACCTGTACCTCTATCTGGTAGCTAATATGGGTGGTATTTTACTTTAGGAAACTGATGGAAATGACTAAGCTATATTACATATAAAGCTTCTTAATATATAAGCAGATTTGATTATTCCTATTCTAATGTTTTTCCACAGCTTCAAAGTGCAGGAGGCAGTTGCAAAACACTCTAAAAGAAAACATCCTGAATTGTATTAAATTACCTTGAGCTGTAATAAAAAAACCTTTTTTTTCTGGATATCTCAGTGGAAGCTAAGTAGTGCTATGTAGCTCCACAAATGAATGTAGAAAGAAATAATAGGTTTCTTTAAGCAGACAGTTCAGCTCCACTCCACTGCTTATTCTTATCCTTTCCCATAAAGACACTTTCAGTATTCACAGAAACTTCGCAGTATATGTAGAGGCTCACAACCATAAAAGACAAAATTCTCTATAAAGGGAGACCCATATTATCTTACCTTATTTTCTTTTAGCTACTGCCCAATATCCCAACAGAAATTAATACTTTCTGGAAATTAATAACAATGCTCCTCTTTGTTCTAAAATAAACTCTTCTTAACCTTAACCTTGGAGTGAGAGCACTGCAAATATTGAAATACAGGTGAATTGTGCAATCTATATGATAACGTAAAAAATAAAAAGCACTGTGCTTCTGACCTGCATGCATGCACGGTAGACTTTTAAGTATGTGGAGAAGAAATCACATGGACAGATTCTTGGTGAAGGACAGACACAAATATAGCTCAATTACCAACAGAAAGAACATCAGCTTGTACTGCTAATAGTGTATGTATGCCTTCATCTAGAATTTTCACCATCACCAATTCTTACCATTTGGCTGATTTATCAAAGCAGCAAGAAGTCAGTAATAATTTTTAAAAAAGCAATTTCACAATGAAAAATATCATTTCTATCCTCAGTTATTTTTCATTTCATTCAAACATGCCATTTTTTCTACACTTGCTTAAAAACAAATTTGGGTTTTCAGAACAAATTACAGAATAAATTGTGTAATTTTCTTCATGTTCTCACTACCTTTTTGCCCCTGGAAAGCAGGTGAAGAAAAGCAGTGCAATGAAAAAGACTGAAAACCTTCAGGAATTTGATTTCAGACCCAAAGTCAATTTTTTTTTTCCCAGGCATCATTTGAGAAAAAACTGTTTGAAATTTAAAACTATCCAGTAGCCTAGGACATTTGTATCGGTTCATGTATTTACCTGTACTTACAAGACAAATGACACAAACAGAATTTAATCTTATCAACATACTGTAATTAATGACAGAACTCAACTTTTCCTACCAATGTTGACAGATGATGCAGACCATACAGCAGGACAGACAGCAGGATAAAAGCTCACACAATTATGCTGGTAGCTGCCCAATGGGGTGTGGGACGTATCTGAGGGAAAATTCCAGATCAACGCAGTAAGGCAGAACTGGTGCTAAAGGCTGGTAATAGATAAAAAATCCCAATCTAGCATGTACCATTATTTTTTTTTTCTTTGCTGGGGGACACTATGTACAATTTTGAACAGAGAAATCACTGCTATATATCCCCACTTTAACATCACTGGTCAAAAGAAATAAAATTTCATAGAATCATAGAATGGTTAGGGTTGGAAGGGACCTTCAAAGGTCATCTAGTCCAACCCCCGTGCAAGAAGCAGGGACCTCCCTGACTAGATCAGGTTGCTCAGAGCCTCATCCAGCCTGGCCTTGAACGTTTCCAGGGATGGGGCATCCACCACCTCTCTGGGCAACCTGTTCCAGTGCTCTACAACTCGCATTGTGAAAATTTTTTTTCTAATATCTAATCTAAACCTCCATCCTTCTAATTTAAACCCATTACCCCTTGTCCTATCACAACAGGTCCTATTGAACAGCCTGTCCCCATCCTTCCTGTAGGCCCCCTTGAGCTACTGGAAGACGGCTATCAGGTCTCCCCGGAGCCTCCTCTTCTCCAGGCTGAACAGCCCCAACTCTCTCAGCCTGTCCTCATAGGAGAGGTGCTCCAGCCCTCTTATCATCTTCGTGGCCCTCCTCTGGACCCTCTCCAACTGGTCCATGTCCTTCTTATGTTGGGGACTCCAGAACTGGACGCAGTACTCCAGGTGGGGTCTCACTAGGGTAGAGTAGAGGGGGAGAATCACCTCCCTCGACCTGCTGGCCACGCTCCTCTTGATGCAGCCCAGAATGTGGTTGGCCTTCTGGGCCGCAAGGGCGCATTGCCGGCTCATGTTGAGCCTCTCGTCCACCATCACTCCCAAGTCCTTCTCCTCAGGGCTGCTCTCAATCCATTCTCCGCCCAGCCTGTATTTGTGCCTGGGATTGCCACGACCCAGATGCAGGACCTTGCACTTGGCCTGGTTGAACTTCATGAGGTTGGCACGGGCCCACCTCTCCAGCCTGTCCAGGTCCCTCTGGATGGCATCCCTCCCTTCCAGCGTGTCGACGGCACCACATAGCTTGGTGTCATCGGCGAACTTGCTGAGGGTGCATTCTATCCCACTGTCCACGTCGCCGACAAAGATGTTGAACAGGGCCGGGCCCAACACGGACCCCTGAGGGAGGCCACTGGTGACCGGTTTCCACTTGGACATTGAGCCGTTGACCATCACTCTCTGAGTGCGGCCATCCAGCCAACTCCTTATCCACCGAGTGGTCCATCCATCGAACCCGTGCCTCTCTAGTTTAGAGAGAAGGATGTCATGCAGGACAGTGTCAAATGCCTTGCACAAGTCCAGGTAGATGATGTCCGTTGCCCGTCCCTTGTCCACCGATGCTGTTACCCAGTCATAGAAGGCCACCAAATTGGTCAGGCACGATCTGCCCTCGGTGAAGCCATGCTGGCTGTCACCAACCACCTCCTTGCTCTCCATGTGCCTTAGCATGGTTTCCAGGAGAATCTGCTCCATGACCTTGCCAGGCACAGAGGTGAGGCTGATCGACCTGTAGTTGCCCGGGTCCTCCTTGTTCCCATTTTTAAAAATGGGGGTTATGTTCCCTCTCTTCCAGTCATCGGGGACCTCACCAGACTGCCACGATTTCTCAAATATGATGGCCAGTGGCTTGGCGACTTCATCCGCCAGTTCCCTCAGGACGCGCGGATGCATCTCGTCGGGCCCCATGGACTTGTGCTCCTTCAAGTTCCTTAAATGATCTCGAACCTGCTCTTCGAGCACCGTGGGCGGTTCTTCATCCTCGCAGTCCCTGCCTGTGCCTTCCTCAGCTTGGGCGGGGAGACAAGAGCCCTTATCAGTGAAGACTGAGGCAAAAAATTCATTGAGTACCTCAGCCTTCTCCACATCCCGGGTAACCACGACACCTGTTACATTCCGGAGGGGGCCTACATTCTCCCTGGATTTTCTTTTGTCCCCTACATACCTGTAAAAGCTTTTCTTGTTACTTTTTATATCCCTGGCCAGATTCAATTCCATCAGGGCTTTAGCCTTCCTCACCCGATCCCTGGCCTCTCGCACAGCCACTCGGTAGTCCGAGACTTAAAGTCTCTTTCTGGGCTCCCTGGCTCATTTTGTCCAAGGATTTTCCCCTAAACTGGGAGAACAGGAGCAGCTTCTTAGAAAAGTTGTGACTGTTAAGAGACTAATTTATAACCCTTTTAAGAATGATCCCTGATAATCCTGTTTAAATACTATAAAACTGATCAGCTAACAAGATTCTGAGCTTTTCTTGCTAGCCTTCAGCAGCAAAATGCCAACTCCACAGAAAGATCATGACTGCAAATAGAATAGAACAGAATCGAATAGACTGTTCCAGTTGGAAGTGACCTACAATGATCATCTAGTCCAACTGCCAGACTACTTCCAGGCTGACCAAAAGTTAAAATATGTTCATAAGGGAATTGTCCAAGTGCCTTTTAAACACTGACAGACTTGTGACATTGACGACCTCTCTAGGAACTCTGTTCCATTGTTTGACCACCTTCTCAGTAAAGAAACACTTCCTGATGTCCAGTCTAAACCTCCCTTGATGCAGCTTTGAACCACTCTTGCTTTAAGATACTCTTGAACCTATTTTAGTGAAAGGTACCAGCTGGCATCTGTCATCTTAAGGCACTCTGTGACTAAGGATAGATTCATACCAGATCAGAGTAATTTTATGTGCAGAGGTTAAGATTCACCTCACCTATCTTTGGCTGAGAAATTGATAAGTTTCTAGATTAAGCTAGCTGTTTAAGCTCCTTTGACAGGACTGAGGAGTAACTGCCACCTCCAGTGGATGAATCATCCCACCTACCCAGACAACTCACTGTCAGACAACTGCAGCTTGTGACTCCTACTCAAAGTAATGCCAGACTTTCATAGCATTAGACTGCAACAAAAGAGGAGACAACATGGATTTTAGGTAATATTTACCCATTTTGAAAAGCCCACAGGTGGATGTTATGAGGAAACGGGAGATTTTTCTCTTTACCACCTCTATAAGCAGGTACAGCATTTGCACATCCCTGTGATTTTCACGTCACAAGTAGTCATGTTCGGTTCGGGGACCCCACTGCCAGTGGTGTGGCTGGCTATCCTGTCCCTGTCGGCTGACCCTCAGCTCTCCAGCAGGATCAGAAACCACAAAGACTGAAAAGGCCATTTAGGAGCAGCCTTTCGAGATTGTGAATAAAAGACACTTGGGAAGTGTTACAATACCAACTATCAAATGATCAATGGAGTTTCCTCAGTGCATGTTGCTTGTTCACCAGTTTCATTATCTATATGCCTTGCCTTTCTTTCCAGGCTTCTAACGCCTTATTGTCCTGTTTAAACACAATTCAAATACATTAAACGACTAGACTTTATTTGTTCCCAATAAAGGTTAATTTTATTGGTAGGAAGTATTTTATTTCACTTCATAGTTTTAAGTATAATTAATTCACTATGGACTACAAGTCACACAATATTTAGTACTCTTACACACTGCATTGCACACAACGTCCTTCCTATTGAATACCTCAGTCTGTCCTGCAATTTCAGACAAAAAGAAAAGTTTTTTTTTTCTTTAAATCTGTACAGATACATGGAATAAAGGGACATACTGAACCAGGTTATTTGACAACAGGTATGCCAGGTAACCATCAGCAACTTTGAAACAGAGAAGAGTGACATTTTTGAGAGCAGCTCTTTTGGTTCCTAGAATCTGAAACTTCCTTCAGAGGTTTCCTTCCTTCCCACAACTTTCAGGCTCGTCATTCTGTGGAAAGGACCCCTGTACAGCTTATTCTCTAGGAAGACAGGCTTTGTATGCTCTGGGTCATAACTTCTGGGGCCAGCAGGTTTGCCCAGAAGCTTTTCCTCAAAGAGAGAAAGATACAATGGGAAATGAGGCATTATGCCAAACGCAAAAGTTGTATTGACTTTTTGCCTTCTTTTTCACTTTTCCAATCTCTGGATTATTATTTATTATATTTTATTTATGTATTATTTATCATATTGTAGACTGTGTTGGTGAGGGATTTTGTGCTCCTCTGGTTTTATTGTATACAGCACTATCTGGCTCTGAACATGACTATTTTGATAAAATGCATGATTCTTTTGTGTTCAGTGAGATCTATCACACCTCTAAATAAACAACACCTGCTTTGTGACCAGACAAGTATACAGATGCCTGTTGATGGAAAACTAAACCAGCTTTGTTCCCAAAGTTGACAGCCGGAGAACTCTTTCTTTTCCTTTATTTGGCAGCAGCAGACCTTGACGACTAAATACATCTTTGTATAATAGCAAAGAAATGAACCACACTGCAGGTTTCTTCAAGGCGATGAGTCATCATATCTTATATGAGGATCTGTCTTCAATGTTGGCATGACCTCAGTTGAAGCTGAATTGATGGTATTGACCTTTCCATCATTTTCTGAGTACTATAGACATCAACACTACTTTTGATGAGGTTCAGTGAGATGTGAGAGATTTACAGACCAAAATGTCTGAAACAAAACCCAAGCTATAGAGATTCAGAAGTTGTCACAAGATGAAGCTGTGCTCTGGATGAACAGCCTCAGGTCAGGCTTAGTCTACAGTAAAATCTGAACTGGTAGCAGTTTCTATAATTTGCTTTGGCAACTGTATGAAAGGAGGGGAGAAACAAGTTCCCAACCATAATTATTATGCTGAGGAAAAAAATAATTTTAATGAATACCATCCTGAAGTCTATCAGGGAAAAAGTTCAGTTATTATTTTTTTAAATTTACATTTTAATATTGATTTATTTGAAAATAAAAAGGAAAGTAAAGAAATTTGGAGTTATTTCTATGGCTAAAACTGACCATCAAAGGCTTATTAAAAGCTGTACAGTGTCTCACTTTTCCTAGCACAGGCCACAAGAAGAAAAAAACAAAGTCAGACAGTCAAATAGTGAATTCATTCTCTCTGTTGTTTAAACACTGTTAGAAAAGATCTCTGGACATGAAGATGTGGACATGACTACTCTTAATGTTAAATATTTTGTATTATCTCAACAATGAAATACCATATTTTGCATAGATACAAATTTGTAAAATTAATTTGTAACTTCCTATGTGATGAAGAACTTTGGATGGCATTAGTTGGTGTTACATGACAGAAAATTATATGTTAAAATATAGGCTATGCCACAGTCACAGCTATAATAATGACTCTGCTTTTTTCAGTATGAGAGCTGTTCAACCACCGCTAGTGGCTGGATTTCTCCTTACTGTTAGGGTAATTGGACCAGATCCAGCAGCAAAATAAAATTGTACAACAGGGAAGTCACAACAACAAAAAACTCGTGCTTTGGCAACATGAGATGTTAAGAGTCCACTAAGATTTCAAAACATCTTTTAATAGTACATTAGGCTTGTACTAATTGATTTAAGGATAAAGATTTCTAAAAACATCTTCTTATTGATCTCTCCAACATACTGTCATTGACTCTCTTTTCCTCTGAAAATTCCTGCATACAGAACGTGGACGGAGCATTATAAACTCTAATCAATTCTTGCTAAGATGAGCTGAATTGCATGCAGAAATCTAAGTGCGTCTGGGAGGAACAAAAGTACCACTACATGGTGCTTTAAGGCTGCCCATATTGCTCTCCTGCTGTTTTGAAATCAGAAGTCTCGTATGCGTCTTTAACAATCTGTAAGGAATCAGTGAAAAACCAACAAAAAATGCCAGGTATACCCTCCCCCTCAAGTATGAGTCTTTAAAAAACCCTCAAATACTTGGTATATGTGTATAACAGCTGAAATTAATGTTTGAAACTATTGCAGGAGCTTATTCCAGTGACCTTTGGTGCTAGAAATAAGATAGCATGGGCATGGTAGTGGAGATTCTCCTTGCCCAGCACTAGGGAATCAGGCTGAAGCACCTAATTTAGAAGTCTGGTCTCCCTGTACTTCTACTACTGTCATCGCCATGGGGCCGAAACCTCTAAAGGGACACTCAGAGCCAGAGAAACTGAGGTGATACAACTACACTACGGAAAAGCTTATGGAGATGTGCACAGGGCAGTCAAGCCAGCTGGTTTGAGTGCTTGAAGTCCTGGGTACCCTCAAGGCCTGAAAGCTTGTGCCTACACTGTTTGTGCGGGCAGCTTTGGAGCAGCCTGTGTTTCAGCAATAAGCAGCCCAGGGCTTCCCTAGGAAAATCCTTGCACCTTATGACCATCTGATGTCAGGTGCATAAAAGCCCTAGTGACAGCAGATGAGCTGGACAAGGTCTGGAGCTTATTCACATAGCAAGTAAATATGACCTGAGGTGTATTTCCCCAGACCTGGCAAAGCAGTTCCAGGACTGGTTCTGCAATTGTGCCTGACCAACTTTGTGGCCTTCTATGACAGGGTTACAGCATTTGTAGATAATGAATGACCAACTGACGTCATCTACCTGGAGTTGTGCAAAGCATTTGACATTGTTGCACATGACATCCTTGTCTCTAAACTGGAGAGACATGGATTTGACAGACGGACCACTCAGTGGATAAAGAATTGGCTGGATGGCCACAATCAAAGGGTTGTGGTCAATAACTTGATGTCCAAGTGGAGAGCAGTGACGAGTGGAGTTCCTCAGGAGTCAGTATCGGGACCAGCACTGTTTAACTTTGCTGATGGACTGTGGAATTGAGTGCACCCTCAGCAAGTCTGTTGATGACACCAAGCTGTGTGATAAGGTTGACATGCTCGAGGGAAGAGATGCCATCCAGAGGGACCTGGACAGGCTGGAGAGGTGGGCCTGTGCAAACCTCATGAAGTTCAACCAGGCCAAGTGCAAGGTCCTGCGTATGGGTCGGGGCTATCCCAGGCACAAATACAGGCTGGGCAGAGAAAGGATTGAGAGTAGCCCTAAGGAGAAGGATCTGGGGGTACTGGTGGATGGGAACCTCAAGATGAGCTGGCAATATGCACTTGCAGTCCGGAAAGCCAACTGCATCCTGGGATGCCTCAAAAGAAGCATGGCTGGCAGGTTGAGGGAGATAATTCTCTCCCTCTATTCTGCTCTTGTGAGACCCTATGTAGCGTGCTGCATCCAGCTCTGGAGCCCCAACATAAGAAGGTCATGGACCACCTGTCCTATGAGGACAGGCTGAAAGAGTTGGGACTGTTCAGCCTGGAGAAGAGAAGGCTCCGGGGAGACCTTATAGTCGTCTTCCAGTATCTAAAGGGGGTTTATAAGAAAGACAGGGAGAAACTCTTTAGCAGGGCTTGTTTTGATAGGACAAGGGTTAAAGGATTTAAAGTAGAGGGAGGTAGATTCAGACTGGACATAAGGAAAAAGATTTTTACAATGAGGGTGGTGAAACACTGAAACAGGTTGCCCAGAGAGGTGGGCCCCATCCCTGGAAACACCCAAGGCCAGGTTGGATGGGGCTCTGAGCCACCTGATCTGGTTGGAGATGTCCCTGCTCCTTGCAGGGAGCTTGGACTAGATGACCTTTAAAGCTCCCTTCCTACCCAAAACCATTCTATGATTCTATGATGCTATGAGTTGCTCAATCTGGCCACAAACTTGGCTTTGGAGCTTTTCTGTGCAGCAGAGTAGCTTCAGCCTTTCTTCTCCATTTCTTAAGTCCATTGGATGTCTAAGTAAAAATGGCTCCTCTTCACCCACTAATTTTGTTGCCTAAAGATACACGAAGTGATTGACCACCCACTATGACGTATTTTGACCTTTCATCAATGAATGATTTTCATTCATTGGTCTGACTTTATAGCTTCTGTCTGGTCATTTAAATAAAATATCTATTCATAGTACCTCAGTGCTAATGGGAGCATTCATAGTCAGCACCATATCTTGATGTATCAGCACAATAAATCCAGTTCACTGGGTCATTTTTGGTTTTGGGAATCTGAGTCTGAACTGATCTACTTTGGTATTAGTTAGTCTAATGATTCATCTTCACTGAGATGGCAAGAACAAGCCAGAGCCTTTCAAATTGAGAATTTACACTCTGCTCCCAGATGCTTCTCTCTTTCCTTGGGCATGAGTCATTGTGGGGTATCTCTTTGGTGTGGCTTATGTTGCTTGTCACTGGCATCTGCCCTAAATGACACAAACCCATGAAAGGTCACTTGTCAAGATTTTTTTAAAAGCCTAGAAATGCTTCTTTGTTTGCAGGTACATTTAGAAGTAATTCATCAGATACGAGCATCATTATACCAACATACCAGGCACAATTCATTTTGGTAGAGAAACCTGTGCATACAGGGATGTATCTGAATTTGAAACAAACAAACAAGCAAAATACACATGCTAGTATAAAAGCACTCCGGACCAAGCTTTGGGAATGTTAAAACAGATCAGGAAGAATTCTAGTCACAGGTGCACCAAAGCCGGTGAGAATTGCTAATTAGAACTTTTCAGGGAAGGCAAGAGAATAGGCAAGATATTACATGAAAATCATAAACCAAATATAAATTTGAAAGTAAAATATGTAGGAAAAGACCAAACGAGTCAATCTTTTCTTTTACTACATTGTGTTAACTGCCGCTTGCTATTGTTACAAATGTCACTTGCAGGCTTCCAGCTGTTCTGGAACGGGTTTGTTTTTAAAGAACTGACTGAATAGAATAATTGTTTTGTAATGTTGAACAGTATGGTGTGTTGGTTTTACTTCTGCTTTTTAATGTATTTAACTGACTAAGCAAATCGTGTTCATGCCTCAGTTATCCATAATGTGACAGGAAATACTCACTCTAGGTATCTAAAGGCTTCATATTCACTTAAGTGATTTGTCTAAGCTGTATGTTTCCATTGTGCAGGATATATATGCCTATGTATCTGATTAAGTTAAACCACTTATGATTCAAGACTCATGTGCGTTTTAGCTATTGTTCAACAGTTGGATTTCTAGTAAGAGAAATTTCACTCTTTATGGGTTTGCACTGTGTAGTTATCTACATTACAATCTCCAACTTCTGCAATCCACTTTCTTAATTAGTATAGCTATTTCAAGCTGTAAGTTTGGTTTTATGACCCTCCTTGCTGATGTCATCCATAAATTCCCCTTCTCTCTTTTATTGTTGTATAAGCTGGGTTGCCTGAGGCCCTGATTTTCTTCTCATGTTGGTTTTATTCTGCAAAATAAATCTAATGTCTTCAGGGAAGTTATTTGTGATTTAAACCCACAACAGAGGAAAGCCAAAGCTTCAGGTTATAGCAGTACGATCAAACACAATTGAATTGTGGTGACTTAACAAGCTGCCTCCTGTCAGCTGAGCAACTACAAGAGTCCATGAGTATGCTTTTAGCCCAATTAATTATGAGAGAGCTTAACTTAGCTTAAATGAATCAATGAGGGTGAAGACAAGAGAAGACATCAGAATAAATAACTTTTCTAGGCTATTTAATGCTTGACCATATGGTGTAGCTTTGGTCCGTAACCAAACATTGTGGACTGCATCCTGCGAGCTGGGCATTTACAAGCCTGGTGCTCTCACCCTGATGCTAGGCTGCTTCTTCACTGCTACATTATAGACTCCCATTTTACAGTCAGTGGAGGCAAACACTCACTTTTAAGCTGTGATTTATATGACCTGTATTAGATGAATACTCGTAAATAAGATTAATTTTATCTTAGAGCCCATTAACTCTATTAAATACAATTCTAGTAACTGTCAAAGGAGAGAAAGCTGGCTGACTTAAACACAGAGTTATGCATTGCCACCAGTTGAATCCCACGTGAGAGTCATATAGACAGGCTTTGTTTACTCAAGGCAGTTACTGAAGCTGAAGTAACATGCAGGTTTGCTTTGATCGAACTCTTTTCTGGGCACTTAGGGTGGGATTTGTCTCACCTATTTTTATGCACCTAAAATGTAATAATTTTTGCACTAGCAAAGCTAAGATAAACAAGATGTCTGGAATCCCTTTACAATCAAAGGAAACAATGTACAAGTAAATACATTTTCCTCCTTTATATATGTATAGGTCTCTGTATAACATAGGGCAGAGAAATCATACTCCAGAGGTACATTTTTCTACATTTACTTAAAATGGTAGTCTGGATCACCAGGTCAGATGGAGCTGAATCTCTCAGCATGCAGTAACTGAGAAGCAACTTTATTTGTCCTTTCTCTGCCTTTTCTCCTCTCATGTAGATTTCTCTCTCTCCACAGGTAGAATGAAGGACCATAAGTTTTTATCATCCAATATAAAAATGAGAAAATACATGCAGCTAGAAACGTTTTTTTTTTCTGGGTCAGGAAAACTGCAATTGTAGTGATCAGAACATGGCACGTAACAACGACCTGAGATGCCCTGCTAAATCATGCAAGCTACTTGCCCTGGTTAACAAACCTTTCTCCTACATCCAGCTAGAAATGACAGCAAAAGTCACAGCAAACTGGTAACCAACAAAGTCAACTGGATAACTGACTATGCAGAGGAAGAAAGACATTGCAAGCAGCAAAAGTCCAAAATCAACAGAAAAAATAATGTACAGTCCTGCATCCTTTACATCAGTAGTTTGCAAAGAATTCTGAGACCAATATTTTATTTTACCTTAAAGACAACTCTTTAAATTTAAGCTTTGTAGACTCATTAAATCAGCAAACAAGAACTGTGCATTGTGTACAGCGAATTTGAATTGTAACTTGAATTCTTAGTTTGCTTCATCACTAATAGCTTGAGACACAGCAGTAAAACATATCATAATTTAATCTTTTCCCCATCTTAGTTGTCTGCTTTCGGTAATCTAGAATAATTACTCTTTTAGAGTGAGTAGCACAGGGTGAAAACACAAATATCCATTCCCCAGTTTTACTTTGCGCTCAGATTCAGGAGGAAAGGCATATGATAGAAGAAAACCATAGCTAAAGTATACTGTGCAGCTCCGTTTACCTTCCAGTGCAGAAATCACATTCTAGGGTATTGTCCTGTCTAATTTATGAAAATATTTGAATAAACTCTGAAAAAAAATATGGGAAGCTCATGGTGACAAAACCTATAATTAAAAACAAAACATTTTTTCACTGTTTGCTTTGTTTTAAACAAAGCAATAAAGTCATGTTGTATCTGTATATATTTGCATTTTATATGTGTTTGTAAAGCACATCATAAGAAAAACACAGTCTTCATGTTGATAGAGATTGATAGGCTATAACTACAACACTTGGGATATGAATAGTAGTAAAGGATTATCAGCAAAAAACAGTCTAGCAGAAGTAGTCTTGAATTAAATGGCATACAAGGCTCTGAAGGAGACTATGAATATAGAAAGCTAAAGGTTTCTGAATATAGGTGAGAAACTTTAATGGAGACGCTCATAGGAGAATTTTCCTCATGTAATTTTCTGTTTTCAAATGTTCATCTGTGGTAAAAAAAACCCTTTCTCTCTCCTTCATAAAATGTCACTGTTGCATTGCTCTCTTATTGGTAATAGTTAACATGGTGAAAAAGACCATAAAGACCATAAACACTTGTGAAGAACTATGGCTCCTGCAGCGTACCTGTGTGTGCAGAATTCCTTTTAGAAACACCATTCAGAGTTCACACTTCTTCTTATGCAATTATAAATTCATTTGAATTTTATATTTTCAATTACTTTTACAATTTTAGGATGCTTCTTTCAGATAATAGCCACTCTGTGCCTCGACTCAGGGATTTCACATACCAACTACCGCACCTCCAGCTTGGTAGTTCAGCTCAGATATGCATTTCTTTCTGCCTTGCTGCATATTGCACTGGGTTGTAGGCTTGAATTGTGGTTGCCTAGAGTTAGACTAAATCAAGGAGATTTTTGGGGACTGCTAGGATTGAGTGTGTTTCTTAAGCAGCTCCTTAGCTATGTGGGAATGTCTATTCCAGCAGATGTTATGGTGCTCTTCCACTCCAAGAACATCCCAGGGAAGAGATTATACTAATTCTCTCTTCTCTGCAGAAAGCTAGCAACTTACTGCTGGTCTATATTCAAGGAAGTTTGCTGTTCCCAGTGTCCTGTCACCTAGCTAACAAGTGTAGTCAAAACTCCCAAAATAGCTATTCCCCTCCTCTTTCTACATAGTGGCTAGGCAGAGGGAAAATACTGCCTAGGGAAGATGTAAGATATGAATAACCTGCTCAAAATATCTTACTTGAAACACAGTCTACCTTTGCATTTTCTTTACTAGACTTTTTTCTTACTTAAAAGTAGTAAAGGGAAATTCTGTGTACTCTGAATTATTGCTATTGTTTGGGTTCATGTATTCCTTTGTAAAAGTCTTACAAGTATTTATTGTTGTGGTTAATTTCCAGGAATGTTGGCAGAAGCCAAACATCTCGCTCGTAAAGAGGTAAAATATTCCAAAGTGCCCAAGGAAATCTTGCACTCTTTGTGGTGCTGTGCACCCTAACCTTTCTGATGAACGGTGTGCAGTGGCGGAGCTGCCAATTTATTCCTTTCAGCTTGCTTGCGTACTTGCATAAATAATACATGTGAGAAGAGGAAGAAGGCTCAACTTTCTCAAAAACTACAGAGGAGAAGGTGTGCCTGTCTCAGAAAAGGATTCGAGAGTCCAGTATTTGAAAACTGATTACAGACTCCTCAAAAGAAAAAATAAATAATAAAAATGACCCTGATATTACTTTTGACTAAAGCTATATAACTTTGAAGAAGTCCTAAACAGATGAAGGTAGAGGAAAGACAAGCAAGCATTTCTGTTTATTCTATTGCTTGAATCCTGAGAGCATCTTTTCCATTTCATGGGATAAAGGCTCGAATTCACTGCAAACTTTGCTCTGCTATCTTCAGTAAAAGTAAAAAAGTAGAATATTCTAACTTATTTCTCCTAGGTTAAGCTTTTCTAGTAAAGGAGAAAACATTATGGTAAATGGAAACAAGTATGTTCAAGAAATAATAATTTTAAACTAAAATTTTAAATTTTGCTAAAAGAAATATTCAAGACTAAAGTAGCAAGTAACAGCACCAAACAGACACAGATATTCCAGGTTAAAATATCTTACTGTAAGATGCACTCCTTCCCTTGTAGGTTTTAGATACTTATGTAAAAAACACATACCCATTCCCATCCCTCTCCTCCCCCCTGCCTCCACACACAGAGCTACACATAGCTGCAGTAGACTGAGTCTAAGAACTTCAAGGAAAGTACAAGTCAAGTCCATGAACTCAACTCACATTTGGAAAATAGCTGACAGTGTTAAGTTTGGAACTGAAATAACAATTTAAAAACTCCCAGATACAATTTAAAAACTCCCAGATTCAAAGGAGGTTCAAAATTCAAATTTTTTTTTTCCCCTGGTCATAGAAGGCGTTTGAAAGACTTGAATAGAGATTTAACATTTTACTGAGAAGAAACAATCTATTTCCCAAAGGTCAGAATTATCTAAAGCTTATAATTTCCATTTAGGCTAATTCCTAGTTGCAGCTCATTCCAGGTCTTCAGATTTTTGGCTGAGAATTTAACTCTATTTTTCTTCAGAGTTTTTAATCACTAGAGTTCCTGAATCCTGCAGCCTTTCTAACTCTCAGATTTCATATACTTTTATCTTCTATATGCCAACAGAAAGGTCCAGAGGGACCTTGACAGGCTGGAGAGGTGGGCCTGTGCAAACTGCATGAAGTTCAACCAGGCCAAGTGCAAGGTCCTGCATCTGGGTCGTGGCAATCCCAGGCACAAATACAGGCTGGGTGCAGAATGGATCAAGAGCAGCTCTGAGGAGAAGGACTTGCGGGTACCAGTGGACAAGAACCTCATCAAGAGCTGGCAATGTGCGCTTGCAGCCCAGAAAGTCAAATGCATCCTGGGCTACATCAAAAGAAGCGTGGCCAGCAAGATCAAGGGAGGTGAATCTCCCTCTCTATTCCACTCTCATGAGACCCCACCTGGAGTACTGCATCCAGCTCTGGTGCACCCAACATAAGTATATGGAGCGAGTCCAGAGGAGGGCCATGAAGATGATCAGAGGGCTGGAGCACCTCTCCTATGAAAAAAGGCTGACAGAGTTGGGGTTGTTCAGCCTGGAGAAGCGAAGGCTCTGGGGAGACCTTATTATGGTCTTCCAGTACCTAAAGGGGTCTTATAAGAAAGATGGGGAGAAACTGTTCAGCAGGGTCTATTGCAATAGGACAAGGGGTAATGTTTTAAAATAGAGGGATGTAGATTCAGAGTGCATATAAGGAATCCTCATTTTTTACAATGAGGGTGGTGAAACACTGAAACAGGTTGTCCAGAGAGGTGCTATATGCCCCATCCCTGGAAACGTTCAAGGCCAAGTTGGACAGGGCTCTGAGTAACCTGATCTGGTTGAAGATGTCCCGGCTCCTTGCAGGGCGGTTGGACTGATCTTTAAAGGTCCCTTCCAACCCTAACTATTCTATGATTCTAAAAAGACAGTCTGCTAGTAAATCTAAGTGCTCAGCAACACTCTTTCATGTCTTCTCTCTTATGTTGAAATCTTTTGCCACAAATGGCCCAAAAGGTAGTTTTTAATTTCTTCTTGCTTACATTTAATGAACAAAGAGAAAAGAGATGGAAGATTATGTAACATAATATTAGTCATGTAAGAACATTTTATGAGGGCTTTGAATGACCACAGTATGTTCTGGTCAGAGCTATGCTAATGTATGCCAGTCAGTGATGCAATGCTTCACTTTCACTAGAATCCACAGCAGAATTCCTCAAAAACGCTCTTAGGGAGCTTAATTGGGATATTATTCACTGAGTTGCATAAAGTACTACTCAAAGTGATTTGTCCCATAAAGATCCTGACATTCAACAAGCACCTTCCAGTAGCTGTGCACTGATTATGCTTGATTTTTTTAAACCCTATGTTTGTTTTCTTAAGCATGTATTACCTTTAGGGATAGCATAAGTGGATGAGTTCGAGCTTACCAACTTACTTAATTTGAATATGTTTACCTCTGAGTTTAAGAGGTACTCTTGACTGGACTATTCTCACTTTTCTTTAAACTATCCAACTTAAAGACAGACTAGGAAATCCCTCAGATAGCAGGATGTCAAACGACACGCACAAAAAATTTTTTTACAAAAAAAATAAATCAGAGTTCAAAACCAAATAGGATGTTATTTCACAAATATTATCTAAAGAGGTAAATCAAAACAGTATGAAACAGCATTAGGAACACAAAGAAGTACATTTCAGCCTACTAATGTGAAGTGATAGGAATACAGAATACAGTTAGCAATCTTGATCCTTCCCCAAAGTTCCCATCTGACCAAGCAGCACCCAGTTGTGAGTTAAAGACCTAAGCCTTCACCTTGAACTCATCTTTTCTTTTTGAGAAACAAAGCTCCCTTCTTAAAACAGCCGTGCCTGCACTCTGGAAAAAGCTTTGTGAGAGACTGAACCCAATCACTGCCCCTTAACAGCAACTGGTTGCTGAGCAGAATTGGGCCTCAATTGCGCTGCTTGAACAGTGAGACCAAGCTGGGGATGAAGCTATGGACATAAATTGGCCATGACAGCTGACTTGGCAAGTGAGAGCCTGGGGCTCTGACCCTGGGTTGTATATGCGATGTTAACATAGCTTTAGCAATCTTGAGAAGATAAAGACAAGGTTTTATATTTTACACTGGGTATTTATTAATAGATGTTTCAAATCTACATAAACCACATAGTTGCTCATTGTTTTCACAAGCATGGATTTTAGCTGAGATACAGCTAATCACTGACATGTTTTTGAATGTTCAGAAAGAGTGTCCTAACTGCTCTTTAAGATTATATTTTGTAAAGACATCCTTATCCCAGAGCTCTAGGTACCCACAGTTCACCCCAAAATCCATCAAAAGGAAGTAAAGAAATTCAAACTCCTTCAAATTTGGACCTTTGCAATGCACAAAATGATTCAGAACAACTCAAGCAACACTGTTTTATCTACGGTCTGATACGCAGTTCTTACAGACAGACTCAAAAAAGCAAAACTAAACAGAAAAAGAAAGGAGATTACAGAGGTTACTGCATCAACAGAGGTATTTTAGTACCATTCTGTGTAGCTGCTTATAAGCTATTTTCATTAAAGAACAGGATTCAGTTTTAGCGCACTGAGAAATACATTCTTCTTTAAGATGCAGTAATGCTGAATATGACTAGCAAAGATGCAAAGTTGAATTTCATTTCTGACTTTATGTAACTTTTACTGACACTGCTCTCCTTTATTTCTTTTCCAGTATACCTTTATATACTGTTGTCATTTTGAACTTCTCCCATAAAGAGTAGTATTAGTGTTACCTAGTTGAATTGTTTGAAAGGTGTGCTAGTGCATGAGCAAACCCCAGACATACCTTAGATGGAGATTCCCTTTTGTGATGACTATGTAGTCATGTTTTGAGCAAATTCAGCAAAGAGGGAATTTTTTTTTTTTTACTTAAATATTGAAGACAGTGGGAAAATCACAAGGTCTTAGATAATCTTAGATAAATGTTGTGTTAAGATGGAGCTTTAGCAACAGAAAAATCAAAATGTTTCAACAGAAGATTTTATAGCCTTTACCTAATTTTAAAATATAATTTTGTCTTTAAGGTATTGAATACTGAATGGTACTTGGCAAGTTCTGTTCATGGGTCTGGGCAACGAAATAATAAGAAACCAAGATTCTTTATTGTAACCTCTATTTTTATATCAGTACAAATTTGAAAGTATATGATCCCAAAGAAGATAGTTTTCTTATTTGGCTTGAAGCCATTAAGTTCATTTGAGTAGCAAGGAAAGGAAATTCATCACAGATATGATCCCTTTATCTTGTAGCTTTGCATGGACCCCTGGACACTTTGTCTTGAAACACTTGCTGAAACAACCTAGTTAAAGGTTCAAACATAAACTGTTGTAATGCAGACTGTAATTCAGCTGTGGAACATATTGCTGCAGGACATTGACCTCCAGGACAAATTTATGTAGACTTAAAGGCAGATGTAGAAATTAATGGAAAAATGCAAAGGCATCACAAGAACATGAGGACTTCCATAAGCAGCAATCAATGGGGGGTTGGGAGGGACATCTGAAGAAACATCAAAAGACACATGACTTATCCCTATTGTAAATTCAGGATATTTAGTGCTGGCTGTTGTCACTATTGCTTGCCTCCTTTAAGATTATAACATCCTTACCAAAAACCTCAGAGCCTTTTCAAAGGTCTTTCTAAAGGGATAAAAGAAGAGAAGAACATGAATGATTCAGATGTTTACAGAAGACTGTGTAGTCATTTATAGGTGTAACAGATCCCTTGGATGTGGAGGGTTGAATTAAAAAAGGTGAAGGGAGAAGTGCAGAAGAGATTGAGGTGGAGCTGGATGAGAGGCTGCAATCTTGTGCACTTAATACATGTGTGGCCCTGGGTTCACTCTCAACCCCAAAATGGTACAAGCCAGGAGCTGATGAACTACACTATGGACATGCACCTTGTTTTATGAAGAGTTTCTGAGCCATGTTCTCAGGGCCAACTCAGCAGGCAGTCTCGCCCATGGAGCACCTCGGTCTCCCTCTGGCTGGCAAGAGATCTCCTTGTGCAAGTGGATATGTCTTTTCGTAGATGGCTGAGTTTGGAAGGAACCTCTGAAGGTCGTCTGCTGCAAAGGGAGCCAGCTAAGAGTCTGAAATATCACGATCCACTTTCACTAAAGTGGAAGCACTCTGTCACCTTCCTCCTTTTCAAATTTGAGTGTTTCTAGATAAAAGATTTAAATTTTCTAAAAGCAAGGATAGCTATTGCTCCTCTCTCCCTCTTCTTGTGTGCTTCCTAGGTACATTTTTTGCATGTTTTTCTTCTTAATTTGAATGCAAGCATTTATTTTAACTTATAAATCTTTTGTGACATAAAATCACTAAACCTTGATCTTAAATCTTTTACCTCAGCTGTAGTAGCTTATTTTATTCAAATACATGACTAAATAATTCCCTTGAATATTTACACAAGAGAGGGGAGTTTACAGATAACTACAAAGCTGTTATCCTCCAGGCAACTGTGGTAGCGTTTTCTTTTTTTTTTCCTTTAAGTTTTTCATGACTTGTAAGATCATTGGCCAGTGAGAAATTCTCCTTCTCTTTCATCTTTGTGACCCATTCAATTACCCTCAGCTGTAAGTAGACGGGGAAAAAAAATCTTAATACTCCGCTGGTAGGCCATGGAGGCAATGTTTCCTCAGGGGCAAGAAGCGCACCAGTCACACTCTATCTCTGGAAAGCAGGTGTTGCTGAGCTGTTACAAAGATGCAGTCTGGCTACTACCAAAAGCTCAGAATTCCTGTCAGCATCCACTGCTTTGGACATGAATTTATTATTTTTTAACTTAAGAATACAGACAACTCCACAAAGTGTTATGCACTTAACAAATATTTCAAAAATTAACTATGTGGAGGTTGTGACAGACATGCAGGGATTTCAATGTTTTATTGATATAGATATTGGCTTGCTTATTGACATAGTATTTTCTGCATTGCAGTTTAAGTATTTCTCTGTCGGGATCTGTAAAACAGGAGGACAGGGATAGTTCAAGACAGCCAGCTGTCAGTGAACGCTTGCAATTCCTTTATGCACAGGACCGGATACAACTAGTTAACTCTGAGGCTTTGGTCTGATCACTGCTGAGACCAGGAGAGTACATTGAAGGGAAGGACTAAAAGTGTCTAGAGCTGTTAAGAAATACCCCTGCCAGGTTTCCAAGGAACTTTTCAGGTGCAGAAAGCAGAAATCAGCCTCACTTAATCTTGGACACAAAATTCCTCTGAACCTTTGGAGACGCTTAGACATCCTGAAGATGTCATCAAGTGGCAATATTGCAAGTAATACAGCTGTCTCTTTAAAAAAAACCAAACAACCAACAACAACAACAACAAAATATTTCCCTGTAAAAGTTTGCTGCACTGGTGCACTGGTTGATTCAAGTGGTTATAACTCTTTCCATGGCTCTCAGCATCAGAAGGGGAGAAACTCAGGTAGTTGGTAAGCCCAAACCAGTTACCACAGTAAGTTGTACAGGTTTTACATACAAATTGGGGGATGAGAGGTTGGAGAGCATCCCTACAGAAAGAGATCTGGGTGTTTGGGTTGATTGTAAGTTGAATACGAGTCAATGGTGTGCCCTGGCAACCAAAAAGGTCAATCGTGTCCTGGGGTGCATCACATACAGCATAACTAGCTGTAGGTGATTGCCCCACTGCAATGGTACAGCCCCACCTTGAGTACTGTGTGCAGTTTGGGGCAACTTAATATAATATGGATATGGAACTATTAAAGTGTGTCCAGAGAAGGGCGACCAAGATGGTGAAAGGCCTCGAGGGTAAGATTGATGAGGAGCGGCTGAGGTGACTTAGTTTATTCGACTTAGAGAAGAGAAGGCTGAGGAGGGACCTCATGGCAGTTTTCAGCTTCCTCAAGGCAGGCAGCATAGGGGGAGTTGCTGATCTCTCTCTGGTGACCAGCAATAGGACATGAGGAAATGGAATGAAGCTGCATCAGTGGAAGTTCAGACTAGACATGAGGAAAAGGTTCTTTACTGAGAGAGTGGTCACCGGAGAAGTGGTCATGGCACCAAGCCTGTCAGAGTTCAAGGAATGTTTGGACGATGCTCTTACCCATATGGTTTAGTTTTAGGTAGTCCTAAGAGGAGCAGGGAGTTGGACTTGATGAGCTTTATGCATCCCTTCCAACTTCAGATGTTCTATGATTCTAGGTGAGTGCCAGCAGACTCCAGCTAGGGAATGCGGATAGAGATGAGGAAAGAGAGATAGGGAAGTGCACTGGTGCACTCCCCTGTGAAAATACAGCAAAGGTGAAAAAGACATTTGGTGTGGATCTTGCCAACAGTGTGTTAACTCCGAATTGCTAAATAGTTAATGCCTCTTTGAAATATTACCTTACTTTGTTGTGAGAATAAAGTTACGATAATTCACTGGGCTAAAGTTAGAGATGTACTATTGAATTTTGGTTTAAGCCTCCGGTTTTAAATCAAATGCCCACCTTTCCTTTAACTCAGCTGTACCTGAGCTGACTGAAAACCAAATGTGTCCCCTGCAAAGCCAGCCATGTTACTCCTTGGTATGCTGATGTGTACAGAAATTTATTTGTCTTAAAAGTGGCAGCCCAATCAGCCATCTAACCTCAGGACAGACCATTAAATCTTGTCATTGTTGTTTAATATATATCTAAACTTTGGATTTAAAGGGATACTTAAAAAAGATACAGTAACTTGGCCAAAATGTCCAAAGAATGTTTTAAATGGTCATATTTACTCAGATAACCAATAGAGCAACTTTTACTTCCCCTTGTAGAGAGGCTGTCATTGTAATGCCACATATATTATTCCTTCAAGAGTACCAAACAGTTATTTCAAATAAAAATAAAACTTAATTTAAAATGTAATTTTAATTATTTATCTCTATAATTAAGCTGTAGTAACGCCCTTTATTATCCACATTAAAAATTCACAAGGATTTTCATCCCTTCCATCTTTGTTAGATGTGTCACAACTTGATATGTACTTTCATGAACTGCTGATGAATATGAAATGCTCAAAATTTCCTTATAATGACTAAATGGGGAGTATATTAATATTTGAACAAATAGTTATATTGCTAGTTAGTATCATTTCTACCACTTTTCTTTAGTATGCAGTACAAAGGCAACATCCTTAATATATAAAGCCCGCAACTTCTTGTAGATGAAAGAAAAAAATCTTTTAAGTAGTATCACAATTACCTATGCCTACTTATGTGATGAAACTAATTATTTTGATAACATAAAGTGTACAGAAGACATTGAACACATTGGTAAACATTATAATAAAATAGGGAGGAGATACAGTGTTAAAGACAGGTTCACAGAGAAGTTGAGTTTTTGTATGAAAAAACCTAACATGTCTTCTCTCCTAAATTTCAGTATTTACTTTTTTAACTTAAAGACATCTTTTGGAAAGCTAATTATTTACTTGCAATAGAAAGATTGCAGTGTAAAAATAAAGTAGCATACATCCATACTTCAGAAAGACTGGTGGGTGGAATTTGGAATTTGGCCAACCTGAGTAAAGCTTGTCATTTTAATTTCTATTTTTTAATGTTTTTCATTTCTAGTTCTTTGTATCTTCTTATTTTACAACCTGGATATTGACAAGGTGTTTTTGGCCATATACATCTTCTGATACATTTGACATCCAGTGTATCAAGAACATTAAAACATTTATGCTACTGTATGCGGATCAGAGCTTTTCATTTTCGTTTTCATTTTCATAAAACTAGGACTTGCATTCCTAAATCACTTAACTGCTTTGGGAAAATCCATCCTTTATCTGTCTAAATGAAGAGTGTGAATGTAGACTATTCTTAAGTGTTAGTATTTCTATCTAGAAACTAAAAAAAAAATTAGTCAATGTTTAGAAAGTGTAAGCAATTATGCCTCATTAACACTAAGGCAATTTGTTTTTTTCAGGAATAAGGATGTTAAGCAACTAAGATAAAAGAATACAATAAAACTAGAATTGAAGCCCTCAGACAACAATATTCACAAGTCAAATTTATTTGCCGATCAGCTGCCTTGTTTAGGAGCAGATCCTGAATTGTGCTATGGATTTGCATAAATGAAACATAGCAGTAGTCACTGCTCACATGCAGAAGAGCTAAGGAGTTGCCTACCCACTTGCAGTACCAAACATTTATTTTAAGGAGTTACTTTATTTCTTTGCAATTTTGTGTTGCAAAAATTCAAAAGCAATATCCTCACATTTATGTCATTAAAATCTGCATTTATAATTTATTCATTAAATATGGTAATAAAAAGCAGCAACACACAAGGTCTTGAAGTTACTTTTATAAAAGCTCATACTGACTGGAATTTAAATAAATAATTTTAACAATGAATTAAGCCTCTTTGACTGGAATTGTTCCATACTGGTTTAGGGAAAGCCAGGCAAAAATAAGACAGGAGGAAATTGGAACATTGCATCAGTGAGAAATTAGGAGTGTATTCTGTAATTGTTTGGCATTGATCTTGTACAATAAAGCAGTTCTATAACTCAATTTAAAGGCCATCATGCTTTGCTTAGTTAGTACTTTTCCAACATATCTTAGTCAGAGCTAGCTGCTGAATTTAACTATCAAATTACTCAAATAATACAAAGATAAATTTGACCTTCTATCTCTCATTTTTTTTTTACCATAGCGTTCTACTCGTTTCTCTCTTAATTCTATTAATTAATGAAAAAAAAAAAAAGAACCAGAAAAAGAAAGAGAATACAGTTACTAGGCAAAGTTATGCTAAAAAGTGCACAGTAGTATCACTGAAAAACTCAGGCAGTAAAGACAGGAGTAGAATCTAATTCCCCAGGGCAGCAATAGTTGTCTTAGTTTTTCCCTCTCTTGCAGGCTCCTTCCTTATTATTCCAACTTCAGCAAGTGAGGTCCTTCAGACAATAGTCTCTTTCATTGCTTAGATGCGATTTACCTGCAGATCCATTCCACTGTGCAGTGAATAAGGCAGAGATCTTGAGGAAAAAATAGTTAATCATAAAATAATTAAATACGGTATCGTAAGCCACAGGCAGCAGAGTCAAATGAAGGCTGCACAGAAAACATTACTATTTAGATATTTTGGAAAAATTAGATCATTTATTTTACCAACTGAAAGATTTCACTGCCTATTTAGTCAGTTGTACACTATTATTAATGGGCTGAGAATTATTGGCTAACTCTCTCAAGCCAGAGAAAACCAGTAAATAAATACGCTCCTTAATCTACAGACTATTCCACAATACAACAAGTATTGTTCAAAATAAAATTATCTCTTGGGAAAAATATGACACATTATAGTCTGCTTTTTGGATTCACAAAGAAAAGATGCTGCTGCAAGTATTTTATCCAAAACATAAAATAGAGTGGGTACAGCTCCCAGAAGACAGTATTTAGAAGCAGAAAACACTTAAAGCATCAAAATCAAAAGTACATCAAAAGGCAAATAGTAACCTATTTGTCACGGCAGCCCATCAGTAACCTAATTGCATGACAGATTCATCCAGAGGAAGCTTGAAGGATGCTAATTGAAGTGTCTGATGGGAGTCTTTTGGGAGACAGATGCCACTTCTGGAAAAATAGACTTTATGGCTAGAAATGGGATTCACTGTGATAATTGTCCAGAGATAAGATGGCCGAAAATACAACTGTATGTTGTACAAATAGAACCAAATTTCTCCAGTAGTTGCAGCAATTTAACAATATATTAACTGACGGGATATAATGACAATATAAAGCCTCTCAGACTCTTTTTTTGAGAAAGAATCATAAAAGGACTTCACTGAGTCATTTAATTTTTAAGAGTACCATCTAGAACTTTTTGCACATTTTTATGAATACAGTGAAAACAGTGCATGCAGTTTGTAAAGGGCTTTAGAATCCTCTAACCTAAAGACATAAAAGCATTATTACTAAGGAATTATACTTGTTCAATAAAATGATCTTACCTTAGACATTTGGTTATCTTCAAACTTGGGTTTTTTTTTAGTTTCTGTTATACATACAGTTATTTCAGAAGCTTTTCAATTAAATATCAACAGTTACTCTGTGGCCTCATCTTTATCATAAACATTTTTCCCAACAGATGAATTCTCAGCATTTTCAGCTGGATGATGAATCAGTGTTTGGAAAGTTCTTAGTATATCTTTTTTAAGCACAGTGAATACCGTAAGAAGTTATATGTGAAGATATAACACCTTTGTCAGTGACACGGGCAGTGGGATACAGTGCACTCTCAGCAAGTTTGCCAACACCACCAATTTGTGTGGTGTGGTTGAGAAGCTGGAGGGAAGGGATGCCATCCAGAGGGACCTTGACAGGCTGGAGAGGTGGGCCCATGCCAACCTCATGAAGTTCAACCAGGCCAAGTGCAACGTCCTGTAGATGGGTCGGGGCAATCCCAGGCACAAATACAGGCTGGGCGGAGAATGGATCAAGCACAGCCCTGAGGAGAAGGACTGGGGGATATTGGTGGATGAGAACCTCAACATGAGCTGGCAATGTGCACTTGCAGCCCAGAAAGCCAGCCATGTCCTGGGCTGCATCAAAATAAATGCGGCGAGCAGGCCGAGGGAGGTGATTCTCTCCCTTTATTCTGCTCTTGTGAGACCCCCACCTGGAGTACTGTGTCCAGCTCTGGAGCCCCCAACATAAGAAGGACTTGGACCTGTTGGAGAGAGTCCAGAGGAGGGTCACAAAGATGATCAGAGGGCTGGAGCATCTCTCCTATGAGGACAGGCTAAGAGAGTTGGGGCTGCTCAGCCTGGAGAAAAGAAGGCTCCGGGGAGACCTTATCGTGGCCTTTCAATACTTAGAGGGGGCTTATAAGAAAGATGGGGAGAAACTTTTTAGCAAGGTCTGTTTTGATAGGACAAGGGGTAATGGTTTTAAAATAGAAGAAGGTAGATTTAAACTAGATATAAGGAAGAAATTTTTACAATGAGGGTGGCGAAACACTGGACCAGGTTGTCCAGAGAGGTGGTGGATGCCCCGTCCCTGGAAACATTCAAGGCCAAGTTGGACAGGGCTCTGAGCAACTTGATTTGGTTGGAGATGTCCCTGTTCCTTGCAGGGCGGTTGGACTAGATGACCTTTAAATGTCCCTTTCAACCCAAACTATCCTATGCTTCTGTGATTCTAAGATATGTCCCTAGCTGTTCATTAAAGCACTTGAAAGAAGTGGAAAGTTAGTGTTTGAAAGCTTCATTTGCACTGTAGTTTAATAAACGCACCTTATGAAAAAAAACCCAGAAGGCACTGGATAGGCAGGGTTTGCCCTCCTGTTTTTCAAGGCACGGAGATTAAGGAAAACAATACAATGAGGTAGGTTGACTGTAACAAGTAAATTTTGAAGGTGCATATTCTGGCCCCTTATGCAGCCTTCAAAGGCCTTAAAAAAAAACATTTCTATGTGGCTCTGAACTGAAATGAGAAAGGAAGCTAGTATAACATGGGGTCGCTCACTGGACTGGGTGCATTTGCACAGAAGGAGGCTAGAGATGAGAGGGATGGTCTGCAAACTACATACGTTAATTGACCAAGCTCTGATGTGTACCTGACAAGACATAGTTGGTTGCTGCTAAGCTCTGGAGGCTGTCTCTTTGCATTGCATTTTTAGTACCTCCTGTGTAGGATCTCCACTCCAACTGTTTCAATCTGTGGTTGAAACTCTTCTCATGGAGAGTAAAAGTATAGCCCTTAATCTAAGACCAGAAAAAGAGGAAATATCCCATACCTACAGGACATGAGGATTCTTTCTACTCTTGTAAGAAGAACCTAAGCTTGTCAGTGAGAATTTATCTGCAATCCAATTCACTCAACTTTTAAGTACTAGCATAAATTGTTTAAATTGCTTTCCACAGAGCCCACTGTATCCTGCTACAGTGTACTTTCTGACAGCAGGTTTAATTTGCTTGGAAATCGAAAGTACAATCCACATCCTTTCTGCAATGCAAAACATTGTGCATATTTAATGAGCTAACATTTTATACCCTTACCGTGTAAACAGCACCTTTAAGGCTGACTGAAATATGATTTAAATGTAAATCTCCCCCCCCTCCCCATTTTTATCTTTCAAAATAACATTAAAGACACTTTACAGCTATTCAGCCTAGTACATTCCCTAGTAGAGGTGAGAGAATTAAATACATTTTTACCACAAAATTTCATAAGGCTACCTCATTTTCTGAGCAGATGCAGCAGTATATATTAAAGTACATTAGAAACTGTTCTCCTTGTTGCAACATAAGATGAAACACAGATGTGACATTTCTTAGCAAGACTTGGTTGGAGTTGGTTTCCATGCATCCTGCTCTAATTTTGGAGTGCAAAATAATTGAAAAAAAAAATACAACCAACCTCAAAGTAATTCTTAGTGAACAAAATGAGGCTTTGGCATGTGTTTGCCCAGCAATGGGTACAGTTCAGCAAAGTTATTACTCTAAAAGTGGTCTTCATGGGAGGGCTACGATGTTTGTTTTCTTCCTCTGAAGGTTGTGCCTCAAGACCTTTCCAAAAGTCTTCCTTGGAGTTTTGGGAAAACAGAGAATTATACAGAAAAGAAAAAAAAATGCTCTCCGCATGTTACTTAGGTTATCAGTAACAATCCCCCTCTTGAGAGCTTAAGGTAGATTTTAATGCAGTAAGTTGCTTTTGTTTACAGACTTGTCTGAAGGAATGGATTTCATCCCTTTTGAAACCAACAAATCAGCACTGTCACAAGTGAACGCCTGGAAATCCAACATATGGAATGGAGAACCCTCTTTTTTTTTTCCTGTTACACCTCTATAGATTGGTCTTACTGGAGAAGGCACGCCATTTCTTCAAAGGCAGTGAATAATCTCCCCAGTGTGAAATAAAACAGACACCTTACAGGTAGTCTCGAAAAGCTTTTGCTACTTCAGGTATGGATATTTGCAGTTTCGACATTTTACTTCTGTTAGCTACTACATACTAGACTTGGCCTTGAAAATTTCCTTAGAGATAAATGAACATTGCAAAATAATTGATAGTACATTTTACTGCTATCAAAGCTTTTAATAAAATATAAGTTATAAAAGAAATTGTGCCCTAAATCCTTGTGGAATAAATATAATTCTTAACAATAGTTTCAGTACTTTTTCTGATTCTGTCAGCTTCTGTGAAAATTGTCTTTTTGTAAAGTGAACAGTCAGAAGATATGTGTGGCTATAAAACAGTTTCTCATTACTTTGAGTGTGGAGGAGCATAAAATATCAGTCACAGGCTTCACTAATGATTGCACACTGTATATAAGCATAAGGAATACAGAAGCAGATGCATTGCTGACTTTGGAACAGGTTGAACAGTTTAAGAGAAGGAACAGATATCAAAACACACATTAGTGGCATGGACTTGCAATAAAATAATCAGAAATAAATAACTCGCTTCAAATAATATTTTTTAAAGATCTTTCCTGTCAGTTGTAAGAGACAAACACAAAGAGCATCTTCTGTTTTCCCCTTCCACTTGCTCCTTTTGAGCTCAATCCTTTCAGACTTTCCAGAAGATATTCAGTGTGCCTATAAGCCTTCCTAGAATACTTTGTCCTGAACATTATGCCTACAGGCTTCTTTTGCCCCTCTCGCCCAGATGTCAGCTGGAGTTTCTAGGTGTCACTGTTTCCATCCCATCAGCAAAGAGTAATTTTCAACACTTGGCTTATTACTATCTTCAAGTTAACATACAACAGAGAGAGTAACAAAATTGTTCTGGTCAAACTAAATTTAATAAATTTTATTTGAAGACATAACATAAGATATTTAATTAATAAGTGTAGCAGAAATAGGATTCAAAAGTCCCTTGAAATAATGCTGCAAAACTCTAGCTAAACATGTGTGGGAATATTGAAAAGACTTTATCTAGGTGAGTGGAAGGTAAAAGGTAGTTTTTCTCTAGGATAAAAAAACCCAAAACTATACAGCAGCATAGGTGTCACCACCCAACCGAGCAGGTACATCCACGCAGCGAAGAGTCCTGTGGCAGTGCATCACCTGGGACAGTGGGCTCCACCTCTCACCAAGAGCATTAGCCAGTGCTCAGCACCTCAGTAGCAGCACTTGCTGCGCCTGTTTCCTGCTCTGCTGCCTAGCATAGACCTGATATCCACCACTGAGAAACAGATCACGCTAAGGAGTGCATCTCCCATAGCAATTGACCACCAAGCATAACTTGCAAAATGCAGTCAGTGCATTTAACAATGCATGACACAAAGAAAAAAGTTGAGCATGAATCTCTCTGCATACAAATGAGCTGGAGATTTGCTACTGGATGCAGTGCTATTTGATGGACTTCTAGGCCCTCCAAGGGTACGTCAGAGATGCAGCTGCAGCACACACAGATTTGAGCAGGTCTCAGGCAGCTTGGTTAACCACTGAACTGCAGCATCGTAGCACTCAGTGTGGGTAACTTAGCCAAATGAAGGCTGTGGGAGAGGTGTACACCCTCCCAGTACAGCTACTCTGCTATGAGTATGTTCATTTTTTTCTGGAAGCATAAACATTTACTAAATTACGGGAGTCATGATAAGGTTGATGAAGATCCAGGTGCTCCTTCCAATTTTGAGTTCAGATCCACAAATGGCAAATTACAAACCATTTTTTTGTTTGTTTTTTTTTGGTAGGATATTTGGACAAAATAATGAATGTTCTTCCACCTCCCTCCCATTTTCTGAAAACACACCCCTTCTCCAGGCTTAATCGGGTAGGATTCTGATCTTATACAAAGGAAAAATTATCAAGAAACTTAATCAAATGTTAACATTTGATCATAAGAGCCTCCCTACTGACTATTTGGTCAGAGCTTTAGTACTGTGAGTACTCATAAGCAGTTATCTAAACCCATACAGCTACGTAAGTTGTCAGATGCAGAATTCATCGTTTTTTTAAGAAATGTATGTAGGAATTCTTCAATACCACTTCTGCATAAACTAATTCCTGTTTGATAAAAATGAATTAACTCATCTCAGTAAGGGATTTTTAAATTTCAAGTGTTACAGAGGTAGGAAAAAATGAGACTTCATAGGCCGGATTTCCTCCGGCTTTCTGAAGGATAACCAAAGGTCTTATTTTTCACTCTATTAAAAAAAAATTCCCTTAAAAATATCTTGCTGCATTATTTGAACATGTATATTAAAAATGTAATTACATACAGAATACCATCCTTCTCTTCCTAACCGAAAGTAAGAATCACAGTAATATATTATTTGATATCCAGATGCTTTCTAAATGAAGAAACATTTTTTTTTTCCTGTTGAAAAAGTTGGGATTTATGCAGATAGTTATCAATACCATTAACAGAATTACCTGCATAAAACCTTTTATTTGAACAGGACTCCACAATTTATATAGATTTAATGTAATTTTTGGCTCAATATCCTATTTACTGTATAAAGATTTTTTTTTAAATATCTTTACTCAGCTAGGAGAATTTAGTACATTTTGTTTGCTACATAAATCTGATGTATCTATTTAAATAACTTCTCTAGTCTCCTCTCCTATTAATGCTATTCCCCAAGCAGGCTCAGGAACAATGTTTGAGCAAAAAGCGGTATTTAAAGAGCTTGCTGTTGAGTGACTGCTAACACAAGAGATCCCATTCCAGTAAGAAAGCCTGTGTTTCGTCTTGGGTGCTGCTCAACTCCCCATTACAGAGAGAAAGCTTTTGGAGGTCTGATTTTTCATCATAGCTGGAAACCATAGATAGGATCTCACCACAGCAACTTAAAAAGGTGCTATGCAGATCAGGTACTTTTGGAGTCACAGAAAGAAAAGAAAGACGCACTGCTTTCTTCTGGCTGAGGCCATTGATTCACGTCTGGGGGAGGCAAAAGGAGGCAGGCAGAGGGAAGGAGGAAGTATTCCTGTGTCCTGTGATCTGGTTTTTTTTTACAACTGCTCCTGCTTTTAATCCAAGCTACAACAATAACAACAAAATTAAGGCTGCTGTCAGTGCTATAGTAAGAGCACTAAGCACCTGTCCTCAGTAAAATAAACTTTCATCCAACTCATACTTAAATGAAAATTATTTCAAATTGTGGACAGACAAATGCAGTTGACGGGGGATTGATTATGTCTTGTGTGCCTTAAGTGCAAAGACTATATACATTTTTTTTCCCCTCACGGAAAATAATCTATTAGACCAGATAATATGGCACAGTTTTTAATTAAAACAAAAACTTAAACCTCTGAGATCTGCTAAGTGCCAGTATCAGTCACAAATGAAACATAGTTCTGCCTTTTTTATATGAAATGCGGACTTGATCTAACAGCAGTGAGTCAATCCCTTCTTTTTATTTACATTTTCCCTGTTCCTCCTGCTTTGCTCCTTCTGATAGTCAGGGCTCTTCACACAAGGCCTGAGTACTGAAATAGGTTTTTCATGGCTCTTGAATCAAGTGCAAAAGAGATGTGTGCAGCAATTTTCATGTGGATAGACTGCAAACGGTGTTTTGCCATTACAGTTTTCCCAAATAAATCATTTTACGATGGTGCCTAAAGCCTAGGCTCTGGCTTTGAAGTATATCATGCAATGTCATGTCCATTGGACAGGGTTTTAATAGTTGAACAGCACATGACTGAATAAAAATCCAAGAAAACCTACTGAGTTTCCATAATGTTCCAATGTAATTGTGCATCTAGCTTTGGAAGATTTGGGGAGATACAATTTAATATGGTCATCTCTTTCCCTGCACTATTATCAAAATGCAGCTGTTCCTATATCTCATGTGCCAAACAGATTTGATCTTTTATGGGCATTCCAAAAAAAACCCCAAACAATTAACACAAGATACTGATCCCATCATTCAATATTCAGCCTTACAGAAAATGGCTTTTTAGCCTTAGTGAATAAAACATCTGCTCAATAGGCTCAAATCCTGCCACTGGCATAGCTGCTCACAAAGGAAGCGCGGCATCCGCTCCCGCTCAGTCATATACCCTATAAAGAGCTGTAAAATGCAAAGCAAGGAGCAAACATATTGTCAGAAAGTAAGGAACGTGTAACTAAATAACACCTCTTTTGTGTCTCTGACTGTATCTGGCACAACCATGGCATAGTTTTTATTTGTTGTTAGTACTCTGGTTTGTTTCCACTTTGTATTTTCTTTTACCGGAGTCATGGCTCTGCCTGTTTTACACTATCTACACACACCTGTAGAAAGCAAGGAAAAATATATTCCTATACCACCTAATCCAGCTGAGACTCTGGTCCTACTAGAAAGGCAAAAAATTGCTTCCCCACTACTGTTAACCTCCTCCTTTTTCCTGGAGAGCTCTGCAGAGGTGCTATTTTGCTTTTGTGTATGCACCCATGACCAGAAGGGACATGAAGAGGCTGTGACGAGGAAGATTTATTTCTGCTCTCTCTTCCTCGTGTCTCTTTGCACCATGCTACCCTGCAAAGGAGTCAAGCTTCTTTGTGCAGGGCCCTAAACCAGCTCCTTCTTTCTCAGAGGCTGTGGGAATATGGGAGGATCATCCAGACTGCCAGGGTACAACTACATCCTGCAATGGAATGGTCTGCAGGGGTTCCTGGGGCAAGGCCAAGTGCGGGGCAGCTAGATGAAGGACCTGGATGTCAGCAGAGGGCTGGCCCACGAGAAGAGAGGGTGCTTCACTTTTTGTGACTTCAGGGCTGACGTCAACATAGTTCTTCGGTGACCTGAGCCCGTGCTGTTTTTTGTAAACATGGAGCCAACAGAGGCATTGCTGACAGTAAAGAAGGAAACTGTGTGTAGGAGAGGCAGAAGTTTCAAAAAAAGACTGCCCTGTGGCAAATCTGAAAATCTGCTGTAGCCACACAAGGTGTGGCTAAACTAATTCAGGCGTTGTATCAGATGACCACATCTATTTTGAGTAGGGATGGTTTGACCAGCACAGGTAAACATGCACATGCTTTATGCCACCAGCCCCTTCCAGACTGCTCCATTGGGAGTGTAGCAACACTTTGCTGTTCATCAGAAAGGACAGGGCACCCCGTCCAGCCCTCTGTTAGACACTTTTCCCTTTGAAAGTGCTGATAAAGAAATATTTCTCTTCACTTGACTATGGGCAGATTAAACTAGTTACAGAATGACAGTACCTTAGTACAGCTAAAAATTGAGTACGCTAGTCTATGTATCATAGTAAATCATTATCTTTCATTCTATCATAGAGTGCAAGATAAAAATGTGTATTTCTGAAACAGGACATCTCAAAATGCCAAATGCTATATTATAGAGGTGTAAAAATGTACTAGAAATTATACAGAGAAGAAAGATGACAGTATTTGTTCCAAGGAATTTAAAAGGAAGTGCAATCATGATAATGGAATACATCTCCCTTTTTCTTGCTTTTTTTTTTTTTTTGACTGAATGAGCACAATGTAAAAGCCTTGATACACAATTTATGCCCAAGAGATTATTTTTAAAGATTCAGCCGTCAAAATTTATGGGATCATAAAAACCTGAAACCTGTACTTCTGTAACTATTCATAGGTAACTTTTTATCCAGTTTGAAATACACATTCTAAAGACACAGGCATATAAAGTCACACATGCAGAAAAGCCACAATTTTAATTGGTTTAATTTTCCTTTATTTCTTTGTTCCTATAATATATACTTTGATTATTTTATTTCTGTTACATGTGTTTAAAATTTCTACACTTCTGGAATATTTCTGAAAAATAATGCGTCCAAGTCATTCTGGAAAGAAAAAGAAAAGGGCACAAAGCACAGGAGCAGTGGCTGTACTGCTTTGTGAGTCAGATTGACATATCAGACCAGCATTTCCTTGTTGCACTTCTCTCACTCTAAGGAGGTGCAATGGCGGGAGCCAAACGGATGTGCAATGCCATTCATTAGTGAAACTCCCACCGCCACATTTAGCAGTTGGAGAAGGTCAGGAGGGCTGTGCAGCATCCCCAAGAACACAGCGAGAGGTGTTTTAGCACGACCTGTCTCAAAGCTGCTACACTGAGCAGTAAGGATGTACCTGATGGCCGCAAACTGGAGCGGCGCAGAGAAAATAATGTTTTCCTGGCATTTCTCAAAGGTCATGTGGTGCTTTGTTGGCTGAAAACAACATGAAAGAAAGGAGTAATGATCAAAGAGAGGAAAGGAGGCGGGAGAAGCCTGCTTTGCACAGTTCATCCTTATCCCTCAAAGAAAAGTGTCATATTGACTCTCTATTGGGCTGCTTTGTAAATACAAGAAGTAGGACTGATCTTGTTGTTTGTCCTAATCACAATAAAATACAGAGAACATAACAAATGACATGGGGTGTAGTGCTTGCTTATAGACTGGGTTCTGCTGCTATAAACAAGTATTGCAGAGCTGTAACCCATGGATTCAATTGACAAGATCCGCTTTTCAGGGAAATTTAAAGACATTTTCACAGGATTCCTAAGGATGCATCTCATCAGACAAAAGGCAGCTTGGTTTAATTCTTCTGGCAGTGTATTTAATTTACAAAACTAGTTTTATCCAATACAATTTGGATGTATCTTTACTTAGTATCTTGTACAGCATCCAAACTGTTGTTTGCATTGGCATACAGACTCTCGCTTTGATGGTCTTTGTAGTACTCAGTTATCAGAAAATAGTCTTCCCATTGTTTTATATTTTCTTAAGGTATATTCTGCTTTACAGGAGTACAAGGAGGTAAGAAGAACTAAGCAAGTAAATGTGATGCTACCTAGATTTTGGGTCCAGACACGGTTTATAGGAGCACTGGGCCAAGATGCAAAAGATCTGGGCAGATTTCTAAGATTTGGTGAAAATACATTAATAATTGGAGAAAAAAAAACTTGCTACTTCACTTTCTTTCACTTGTCAGCTCCTAAACAGGAGATAGCACTTTCTTATCTCACAGCAACACAGGAAAGATAAAGTCTGCTTGTAAGGATGCAATGTTCCAGAAAGGAGGCTGCAGGTAGATAGCAGGAATCACTTCCTGACCTCTCCTCCCCTGCAGGGAGTAGCGGGAAATGGATGAATAAGCACAGGGACCAGAAAAGACATTCATTTTGTGCTGATGTAGAGTATCTTAAATCTTATTTCTAAAGGAAGCAAAATTCTCCAGGAGGTAGATGCTATCTTCTAGAAGGTTTGGGGTTTATATTTATTTTTTAAAAGATAAGAATATCGCTCAGGGTGAGCTGCAAAGGTGGTCATTTGACATATATAGTCATTAGCATCAGCCATTTATACAGTTACATCCTAAAATATAGATTTTTATAAAAAAGGCCGCAGGTTCACCTGTTTTACTTCTTGATGTACACACATATATGTTTAGTCACATATGTTGAACAGCTCAAAGAACTATTTGAAAACAGGACACCATATGCTTTTCTGCAGTAGAGAACAGCATTTCTCAAAGTGTCCTTATGTTTTCTTATTATGCTACTTCACTCCTTCCTTGCATTTGTTACAACACAGAAAAGAAGATGATTTTTAAAATTTTCTTTAGTCCCTTACGGATCTTTTCTACCAGTACTCACACATTTATTTTATGGAAACTATCAGAGAAAAGATGAAGGAATCATCATCAATATTTTGTGAAAGTTGCTTTTAACACTTGATGCAAGGCCAGGGAGTGGATCAGTACAGGGAATGAATTACTTCCCTGTTCTCCAGAATCTGTAGCTTCACAAAATCTGGAGGAGGAAATTTGTAGACTGGAGAGTAGACACTACCTGCATTATTCTGTAGATTAGAAACAGGGAGCATTTTCTGAGTGCTACACTCAATTTAATTCAAAAAGAATAATGATATAATAAGCAAAATAAAAAAAAATTAAAATTTGCATTGATTCTACTGAAAGGAACCAAACGTTCAATTATTTTCAAACAAAATACTGCATAACAAGGTTTTGTCTTTCAAATGAAAAAAAAAAACTCTAGAACTAATGTAGTGTTAAATTTCAGAAGTTAAAGACCTCAAACCTCTCAAAAATCATATCTCAAAAGTAATATTAAGGCAGTATAAGTTCACCTATATTGCATATTTTACAGCATACATTAGTTCCACAGACTAATACATTAAGATTTAAGCTAACAAGGGGAAAAAATTCGAAAATTCTGCATTTGTGCAATAAAAGCCACCTACAGAAAGAGAAAACCTTTTGTGGTATATACACATTGTGATATTTTTGTGAGCATCGTGTTATGAACACTCTTTGGTTGTAACCTAAGCACTGCAGCAGTCTTACTCTCGCTCTGTATGACTGCTGTCCTCAGGCCCTCTGATAATGTAGCTCCCTTGGCTCGCCCTTGGGTGATCACTGAGAGTACGGCAAAGGTGTGGTTTTCTTAGTGCCTCCAGCTCATCTCTGCTACTTCAAAGGGTGTCTGCAAATGTCTGTTGAAGACAGTAATGAATCTAGTGCTTCATAATCTCTCTCTGGGCACTGACATGCAACACTGCTATAACTGGGAAAAAAAAGTGTATAATTGAACCTGTCTATCAGGTCACTGGGGTCTGAGAGAAAAGAAATGCATGCTTATTTGGCAGTGAGAAGAAAATTTCTCTGATGTCACCAAAAAAGTGACTAGCGTAACTGTAACAACAAGCCATAAAATGGGAGAACGTATATTAAAGATGTACTGGGGAACATTTGCTGCTGGATGTAGAATTTATCTTTTCTCCCCAGCTTTCCTGCTAGGAATGCAGGAACTGGTCAGATAGCTATGCACGTATCTGGCTAGATGTCAGCAAGCTGTAAAGGGGAACTACAAGTCTAGTGCATCTTTCAAGGCTAAAGGTTTGTCTTATAGGCTCAAGATGGTCAAGAGCACACTGGATCTGACAAAGCTCTCCCACTTTCAGATGTGGAAGGGATGGGAGAACAGGAGGAAGGCAAGATTTCCAGATCAGATTTTGAGATTTAATGCCTTTTAACTGGTGGGACTTGTAATTTCAGGGGTCAACCACACCCATTGTGAGGGAACAGAAATCAAGGGGTCTCCTTTCCTCTCCAGTACATTATAGCACTTGTGCAATTACTTATTGAAAGGACTGGTCAATGCTGGACATGCTACCAGCACTGTACTCCCGTGCTTGACACAGGATGAAGGACTTGAGCCATGCCGGCTGACACGGGACAGGCACTGTGCTTCCCTGTAGCTCAGTTTGTCCTCAGTCTCTTTCTGTACCACAGATGTACACTTCTGCTCTTAAGGTTGCATTATCCTAGGATTAGCGTAATATTTTTACCCCTTTTTGTATTAAATCTTATTGTCATTCATTAATTAGTTCTCTGCCCTGGTATTTCCCTGTAACTATGCTAAGGCAGCCGATATGCCCTGCTTAGGTTTAGTATTCAACTCATCTTGTCATTCAGTGAGAATTTGAGACAGACCTGAGCAGCAATGATTTGTATTGATTTGGCTTCTGAACTTTTATATTGTAGATATTGAATTTTTAGACAGTTTTGCATTAAAAATAACCTCATGAAAGTAACCTTAAAGCCTTTTCCCTAACATGTCTCTTCTTTGTACCAGTGTCAGCCCCCATTCTGTCTCTACTTTCCACAAACCCATCCTCATCCCTCTGCCTCTATCCACTTACTTCTAATTCCATCAGCTGTTTCCGTGTGATTATCTGAGAGCTGGCATTTGCCTAGTACCAAGTAAGGCAAACGCATATATACAGGCAGCCAGATGCTTCTGATTATTGCTATTTACAAAGGAGACCAGAGCCATGCATGTCACAGTTGGGAAACCTCTTTCTGTATCCTGAATTCTGTGTATTCCTCCATCATAACCTCTTTCTACTTTGTTTAAGGATGAGCAGTTGTATTTTCAGATCTTGTCATTCCTTGATCAACACAATGCGTGAGATGTGCTTCGAAAGGGCAAATTTCCCTATAGGGAATCTATGGCTGCCTCACTTTATTTTTATTGTTGCAGACCCAAAGGCCTGATTCTCTATCAGTGTCTGGTGCTTTGTGACAATTTTGCTCTGCACCAACAACTTTCTCTCAGTGGGATTTACACTTGTTTTTTTCTTCTTTCACACAAAAATTCTTCACAGCAGATTGTAAAATCTTCCAGAGGAAACAAAGCAAAGTAAAACAAAATAAAGCCAAACAACAAACTATAGAGAAATACCAATACAAAAGCCTGCTTTCAACATGGAGTTAAGCTGTCAGTTCTTTATTTCAAAATACACATGATGTACAAATGCAAATGTCAGAATCGCCTGTAGCATAAGCCACAACAGGAAACAGTAGGTTTGCTATACCTGAACACAAAGATCAGCTGGAGAAGACAAAAGCAGATTTTTTTCCTTAATAAGAAGGACTGCCAAGTCAGTTATGTTGAAACAGAAGAGAGAGAAGTGACTTGCTTGTACACATACAGGCATATAGTTTCTATGCTGGGTTGTGGTAATGTAAAATAGATTCTTAATTTAAAAGAGAGGGCTTAGACAAAGTGCACTACAAAAGAAACCACTTTATCATGATCTCTGATCAATAAATGAAATTTATAACATTAGAAAAGATCTCTCTGTGTTTGCAAATGAGCAATATGCTGTGACACATATACAATTTTTTCTACTCATCATGTGAAATAATGGTTATTTGCAAGCAGGATAGTTCCTAATTTATTTTTCTAATAATCCAGTCACTGAGTAGCTGTAATACTTATTGATTGTGATTCTTCCAGATCAATAGTATATTGTCAAAACAATCCTTCAGTTGTTCCATAAAACAAAACAAAATTTGATAAAGTAGTATGGGAACAGCACCAAACACTTCATAATATGCAATCATTTTGTAATGCTATCAACAGAGATTGGGGTGTAGCCCACCTAATTTTAGTCAACGAAAGGACAGATTTCGATCTATCACATAAGATCCTTTCCTAGCCAGTCAGCCTACATAAGGCATCCTGGTTTAGGGGGTGGGGGGCACTACAATGGCAGCTTCTGCAAGACTCTTTTTCAGTACAGGTGTGTTTCTTAATGAATGTGAGGGTTGTAATTAAAACATTTTTAATTAATATTTTTGAGATCCTTCATGTGATAGAAGGATATCTGCATGGTGAATCCTGACTCTGGAAAGCAAAACTCAAGCAAAACACCAAATATTATAGAAATAACTAGTAAAACTGCAATTTTTTTGCAGATTCTAGGAATTTGAATCACCCTGCATTGACAGCTGAAAAAGGCTGAAGCTGTTGCTATGAAGCAGCACAGTTTAAGTATTTTCCTTCACTGCCTTGTGTTTTTGACCAGGATTATGACAGGAAAACCAGTCCACCCAGACTAACATCCTAAACTTCTCTCAACCTCTTATGTAGGCTACATGGAAACAAGATTAAAAGGAATATATTTTCCTCAACACTGAATTAACAACATAAACATATTTTAATCAAGGACAATTAATATTTCATTGTGAGACAGACAAAAGTGCCTATTTGTGATTCAGGAAAATCTTATAGGCTGTCAGGAAAACATTCCAGGCGAGCAGGTTAGCAATAGGCTTTCTTGCAATATCTAGAATTTTCATTTTCTTAAGGCTCAGAATAATTGCACATTTTTATTCTCTGAGATTTTGTGAGCAATAGCACGTAAAGCAAACCCAAATGTTTTCTGTCACCTATACAGGTGTTATGGCAAGCTAACAAAAGAAATACCAAAAAACCTATCCAGAGAATAAACAGAAGCCTTGCCCACTAAATAGTTATTTGACATCCCTTTTCAAAGAGTTTTCCCCTTGAGCAAGGGTCTCTGTGATAAAGATAAGCTCACATTGTAAATGCTTACTTTATAGCCAGTTACAGTGAACTGTGCTAAAGGCAATATTTGTAGTTAACATTACTGTGCAAATTTCTTGCTATTTTTGAGATAGCTAGAAAGACTACACTGCTGATGGTTCCATCAGAGTAATACCTCAGTCCAATCTTCTGCCCATATTTTTCAAAGCTACTAGAACTGGTAATTTTTTTTCCTAATACTATAGCGAGAATAAAAAGGCAAACTCAAATAAGAACCTGAATTCAAAACTAAAAATACTTGCTCATGTTTTCTAGAAAAAGAATAAATATTAGGGAGGTCTATGTTTTAAAAGATTTTATGTTTTACAATTAAATACATCTATAACTCATACTGTTAACAGGTTACACAAGTTGATGTAAAATTAATCCTGAGAGAGATATATACATATATATATATATATATATATATATATAGCCCACTTACATTTAAGATCCATATTTGTACTGGGTTTGGCTGGGATGAAGCTAATTTTGTTCCTATCTTGCTTATTTAGCTTAGCTTGTGAGCTCAGCTTTTGTTGTACCTATCAAATTGTCTTTATCTCAACCCATAAGTTTTCTCACTTCTACCCTTCCGATTCTCTCCCCCATGCACCTGGCAGGGAGTGAGGGAGCGGCTGTGTGGGGCCGAGCTGCCCACCAGGGTTGAACCACAACATTACTTGTTTTAGAGTCAGCTAAAGTGTGGTATAATGCCTGAAATTCCTTCTATGTTTTAATGTGACTTAAAATGTAAGGAAGTGGAGCTCATTAGCAGATTCAGCCTGTTCTCTATTTTCTGACTTTAGAATACAAGAATGTGCATGAAGACGAATGACATTAATTTGTGTTGTCATTTACACAGACCAAGGATGTTCTTACAACTGGTCTCACTGAACTGTCTGATAAAAAAAATTGTAAGTCATAGATATGTTAAATCTTTATTATAACTGCAGGTAGAAAAAAAATGAAGTAACCCTCACTTTTGTGGCTGGGATAGTTCAACTTGGAAAAACACACAATTTCTTTCTGCGGAGCACTGATGGCTTTTCTGTGACATATTACCATTACTGATATGTGAAGAGGATCTCGTTCAAGGTTGAGTAAAATACCTGATCATTACCCTCCTCCTACCTTTGCAAATCAGATTTTAAGTTTTTGTTTACCTGTTCTTGAGACATTTTTCTTCAAGAAATGCTTAAAATGACATGGCCAAAATTGCAAAGGAGGAATCTAAAGCCTACTACCAAATCTGTGCTATTCACATTTTCAGAGATGATCACATATTTATACTCACTTGTGAGCACAAACTGTTTAGGCATCTCATAATCCAATTTTGACTTATGAACGCACAGCTTGCTTTCAGAAATATGTTTGCATGTGTAATTAAAAGATATGGGGTAATGCTTACAGCCTCTGCCAAGACATTCAGCAGAGAGCACCCTGGAGAAGGAGATGAAAGCAACCAGACCAGGAGCCAGACAAATTGGAATGTGGGGCAGCAACAGCAGGAGCCAGGAACAGATAAAAGGTTAATGCAACATTCATTGAGAGCAAGAACGGGGACTGCATCCCGGGCAGGGCTTAGAACAGGTCCTTAGATTCGCATGAAACAAACGGATAAGTGTGAATTACGAAGATATAATTCTATCCTGGGACTTGTGGCAACTTTATAAATCATGTTTGCTTTTCTCTCATGGTTTATGATATCATTGGAAACCCTTGATGGAAGTATAACCTCATAAGTGAGATATCTGCTATTTATTCTCTACCTTGTGTATATAACCAACAAGTATTTGTTTACAGCAAGCATGACTTACATCTAGTCACATTTGAACTCAAGGACCTCCAGAGATGAAAAGCACAACAATAATCCATGATTTGCCAAGCCCACCAGAATACTTTGTCATAGTGATGGAGGGTGAGAGGAGGGAGTGATGGAGGGAAGAAGGGAGTGCATTTCTGTTTGTGCATGTGTGAAAGGAAAGGAAGGTAGTCAGATTAGGTTAGGCATGTGAGAATCAATGCAAATTCATTTTCAAAAACTTGCAGTCACACAGCTCCTTGGAACCAGTGGGAGATGTCTGGCTAAATTCCATGCAACACTGAAATTTAAGGGGAAAGTCTTCAGCCATTAACTGTGATATAATTTAGTTTGAAAGCTTAATGAGAGAGGGAAAATAGCATTTGGGGGGCAAGGCATTTGCATAGCCCACTTCTGCAGGTGTCTAATTGGTAACGATACAGGTTTCATTAGAATACACAGCAGGTTGTGGAGCTATCTAAAATGCCTCTGAAAATAAATGCATTTTCTTATCAGCAAATGTAACTGCTTGCACTGGGAACCAACGCTGGAATATACTGTATGATGCACATACTGCATCCTTTCTTTCATCCAGCTCTGTGGAAAAATTGGAACGCACAAGGAATTATGAACACCTTATAGGTTGCAGAGAAACTAGTTTAAAAGCCACAAGTACGGAAATCTACAGTTGGGGTGGATAAAAACAATCTACCGCCTTTATTGGTGCTGTGTTTACTGTAGTCCTTGCAGAAGCAAAGGAGGCAGGTGGTGCAACAGAACTACACTCTGAAGTTAATAGGCTTCTGCATTTTCAATGCGCACTGTGAGAAGGCAAAGAGGGTTTATACTAAATCCTGCATGCAGGAAAGTAATTCCTAGAGATTCTGTTCTCTTGCAAGTGTGCAGTATTTTTGGATGGAAGATATTAAGGATCATTGCCTGCTGCAAGTTGCTTCTTGGCTGGGAGTGGATAAGAATTAAAAGTCACAAACCACAAGAAAATACTATTTTTTGGACAACTTCCACATCCCAACTCTTTGTTAAAATTGGGTGTGACTGTAAATATATATCTGTAAAAGAAACAGAAACAAATGCAAGAACACTGCAGTCTTAAACCCATAAAATTAGAGAAACTAGACAAAAGCAATCAGCTAACCAAAGACGAAGTGAAATAAGGGAAAAATGGGAAAGCATAGAGATGCAGAGTTAAAGTATCCTAAATAAAGTTAACTCTACTCCCCTTCAACATTTATATTATCTTATATTCCCTAGACATTGAGATTTTTTTTTTCTTGTATTTTAAATAGTGAGCACTTTTGCATGGGACTATCTTTTTGTCCTGTGTCTGTACAGAATTTAGCAGAGCAAGTCTTGGTTGATGACTGATACTCCTAGGCAATATGCTTACACAAAGAAGAGGTGTCATTAATAAAAAAAAAATCTATTATCATTAATAAAAAAGGATCTGGATAACTTATTATTCCTAAGAGGTGGAGTTCTTGGGTATTTTGGAGGGAACTGAAGAGGAGCTTATTGTTTAGTATTTTTATTTTTCTAACAGTAAGAAACCTGAGAAGTATTATCACAGGTGCAAAAAAAAAACCCCTCTGTTCTCTGCATGCTGTATGTGAACTGGTAGGCATTTCCATCAGTCAGAAGGTGATTTAGAAGAAGCATAAAAGTTTACTTACACTTCCAGTAATAGAATATAATGGAGGTTTTTCGGTTTTGTGTCACTTTTTTTTTTTCCTTCAGGAAATGCCCAGGCATTTATTATGGAAACACAGGCAGGCACCTCACTGACTGTGTCAAAGGATGCCTCAGCATGGAGATGGAGAACCTAACAGATCTATTGTGTCTGTGTTTGCTCTCAATAACCAGGGCTGCTCATATCTCTCCTGGGCTTCCTGGCTGCCAAGCAGTGAAAAACCACCAAAGCTAAATGTGGCATCCACTTTGAGTTCCCACCAGTCCGAAGATTAAATGAGAGTTTCTTAGTTGACTATTACTAACATTTCTGCAGGCTTTTTATACTTCATATTAAACACCTGCCTGCTGAGACCTGCCACTGATCCTCCACAATCATCATATGTCTTTGGAAGACTGTTATTTTCAATTACAGCTTTATGTTTCACATAAACCGTGCTTGTGTCCTGAATCCCATATCTTGTGTATTAATTAGCCAGTAAAGAAATATTTAAAGCTCTGTACTTAACTATGTATTATAGGAACTTTTTTAGATTCACTTTCTAAGGAAAGAAAAAGCTTCCAGCATTCTGCTGCCTGTTTGTTATTTTTCTCTCTTTCTGTATAACTCCTTCTTTCCTTCTGCTATGTAATTTTTGAGCCTGCTGGCAGATTTTAACCAAATCTGACAGAGACATCTAGATATTAAAATTGCACAAATTTCATGAAGAGAGGAAACAGGGAAGAGGAGAGACAACCCGTTACTATACCCACTGAGGGAAAGCTTAAAATGTGTCTACAGGTTTTCCTGTGGGCTGGCTTGGTGGCTCAGTGGGCAACACATGTAATTGTACCAAGCAACCACATAAGCGAAGCTCGCCACTCAGCACAACTGGCACTTCTTGCCCAGCCAGGTAGGTAGCAAACAAGGTGACAGAGTGCTAAGCACTGTGTGAGTGCTTTTGTTTGGTTTTTTTTTGTTGTTGTTGTTGCCTGATTTTTTTTTTGTTTGTTTGTTTGTTTTTAATTGGCAAACTGAGGTATTATCGCAGATTAAAAGTGAGGGTAGGGATGATTTGGGGAAGACCTGAGGGTTATTCCTGGAAGCCACTGAAGGGGAAAGGAGAGTATTGTGGAAAAATAAGTTGGTTAGGCAGATGGCAGCCACAACCCTCCTCATTGACTATAAAGGATGCAAAATCATAGGAAACCAGGTCTTATGAGTTCTTCTGCCCATGCAACTATTTGTTTTGTATTTGCATATATATATTCCATCCTTTTTGGGGTTTGCACTTTGCACGTTGGTTTTTTTTTTGATGTCTAAGATTGTGTTCTGAAGAGTGGAACTACCCAACCCCCCTTTTTAACTAACAATATAAACAAAAACTTTTCTAGCTTCATGCAGGCCTGAGTATATGAAAATAATTTGCTTGTCCGAGCACTGCACTAGAACATTAAAAAGTGAACACTTATTGCTTTTACTAACTATGGAGAACAACTTTTTTGACAAATACAGTAATTCTGCAAATTATCCCTCAGCAAGCTGTTAATTAAGCTTTGTATTTCTTTATTTGTAGTAGTTTGTATGCACAGTTTTTAACCTCCTGCAGAATTTATTCATAACTGGTCAATATGATTATTTCCTATTTACTCTGTGCACCATGATTAATCACCAAAATCAGATGGTATTAATTCTACTCCAAGAATGGATGACCTATGTATTATAAACAGGAAAAATGTCTTGTTTGTTAATGAATTATACATGAATATCCACAGGTTTTGATGCCTCTTGTGATAAAGGCAAAAAAGAGGCTTTAATAAAGGGCCATGATGGCTTCTACTAGCTGTGAATACTCTATAAATCTGTTCTTTCTGCTGTTCATGATTCATTCCCTTTCCTTGACTATTCTGATTAGTGAAGTCTTCCTTTTACAAATGTTTGTGAATAAAATGTTTGTGAGTGTGACTGAAATAAATCAGCAGATACAGTCACAGAACACAGGCAAACATCTTGTTCTTTGTGAACCTCCAATTCAAATGGAGTGGGAGTTCGATTCTGCTGGCTATTTTAGACTAACTCACTTTCCTGAAATCAGGAAGACAGAACCCCTATAGAGTCAAGAAAAGAGATAATAAGAATTTTTTCACAGCCAAAGTTACACAGGAAGCCCAGACCTTCATTGTTCATAACTTCATAGTGTGAATATATTATACACAGTGGATTTGGAAAATGTACAGTATGTGTGATACTAATTTTCACAGAAGCACACATATTTCTATTCCTATTGTATATATACAGCAAAAGATAAACAAGAGCTTGAGGAATACTTTTTTTTTCCCCAGAATTTACCTGTATTAAATTCCAAGAAGTAACTCTAGATGCAACAGAGTGTACACAAAGGAGTCACTTTGAAAAAAATATTAATTATACTTGTCATGAAATATATGCTCTGTGAGACTCAAGAGCAATCCCACTTGGAAGAAGAGCAATAAATTAGAGTAAAAATGCTTTAAAATGCATAATTATCATGCATTAAGTTGAAAAAACAGAGGATAGAAATATCCATGCTCTTCAAAATGTCAAGTTGAACACCTTGCTGTGAGCCAGGCTGCTTAATGTATGGGTGGCTTTCAGTTCTGAAATTCTAATGCATAAAGGACAGCATGATAGGATGTTATAACTTTATAAAGATAACATGAAAACTGTAACATTTCATTAACATTAAATCATTTGCTAACATTTCTGAAGAAATACATTTTTGCAGTCTGATACTTTTATCAAATGAATAGAAGTTAAAATGTCACATGCCTGAGGCCACTGCTGTGCTCAAAGTCTTAGTTAAGGATGCGAAGTCAAGGGTCTCTGTGCTCAACAATATCAAAGCAAGGCTCTTTATTTTTTTATTATAAATATAAATAAACAGATGTTGTTAATCTATGTAGGATTTTAAAACTTGATTTCTTTTATTCTTTTTTTCTTGCAGCCTCCAAAATCATAGTAAAATCTGGTAACCCCTCCCCCCCCCCCCTC
>WHYT01015948.1:115722-130328 GCA_009806455.1 Tetrax tetrax | reverse complement strand
TTTTTTTTTTTTTTTTGTCAAAAAAGACAAAGCTTTATTCACTGTGAGGAATAGGTGATCCTCCTTGCTGACTCTGCTGTTGAAAGGCATAATTATGGCACTACTGCTTGTGATGAGCGATGCCTCACTTCATGAAAAGCATCCCAAAGACAGTAGAAGCAACTAGAATCAGACTCCACAACCAGCCACATAAAACATACTCAAAATTAGTGATCCCTGCTTCTAAATATAGCACTGATTGAAGGGCTATGGAAGCCCAGAAGTCTATTCTCTCTCTCTTCCCTACCCCCCCCCCCCCTCCCAGGATGATTTCTAAAAAGTAATTAGTTTAATACAATAACCTTGCTTCCAAGACCTAGGTTACTGGAGGTGATTTTGTTTGCATATGTAAATGTAATTATTTCCTGTCTGAATGCAGATAGCTGCAGACCAGACCTCAATATGCAGAGTGAACAATGATTCAGGGGTTTAGGTAAGATTTCAAAACAGCTGTTTATCCTAATTTGTCATACACATCCCTAGAAAAATCTCGCTATAAACGAGCACAGAATCAAGACTTTTCCTGTGGAATTTGGCTACTATTTTATTCACTAGCCCACAGAATATAAGACGAATTAGGAGATGCTAAATGCCACTAGGATGTCAAGAAGTTGCAGAGTGTTGAGCTCCTTGAAGAAAAAGCTCAAAATTACCAAAATGTAGTTTTTAAAGCCAGAAGGGAGTGTTAATGTGATATTTCATTTTCTGTAGAACAAGACAATTTCAGACAGTCTCACCAATTACAAAGATACTGTCCAGAGGTGTTTCGTACAGAATTCAAAACAGTATACAATCTTAGCTTAAATACTTTGAGTGATGAGGTCTCCTCCAGTTCTTCAGGGAGAGTTAATTACTTTGGTTTTATAAATAAACACTTTGAATTTATCTACCTAGAATTTTCAAACATTAGGTTTTACTGCAACTGTGTTTTCTCCTAGATTAAAGAAATATCTGCTAGAAATTCTCTGCTCATTATCCAGATTGTTTTTATTTTCTGTGAATAAACGGAATAAATTCAGTTTTCTATATTTCTTGCTATGTTTTGTTAACCACGCTTTTCCCACTCCTCTTTTGTTGTTCGTTATCTTTTAAAAATGTCGACAGAAAATCTGCATTTGGGAGACTAACAGTAGTTTAACATTTAATATCCTATATCCATAGGTCATGGTTATCCTCAGAGCTAGAGTGTCTAACAGACACTTTCCCTAATCTCTTGTGTCTCCAAATTATTTCTACCATCAATGCAATGTAAGATATTCTCTCATCTCACAGGAATAACCTACATCTTTTTTTTTTCCTAGATGCATGACCTTGTATTTAGTACTGTTTGCATTTTTCAAATGAGCCTTCTTCACCAAGCAATCCAGATTAATCCATAAAGCTGACTTGACCCTGTCATTATTTATCAGTCGAGCTAGCCAAAACCCATTTTTTCAGTTGCTGGGAATTTTGTTTGCTTATAATTTAGTTTCAGTCCTAATCAGATCCCAACTTGTGTCCAAATTAGACATGGAACTGGCAGGTTTGCTCCAGGGCACTGACCCCACATATGACCCCTTATGGCTTTTAAATAAAATTGACATTTTTGTCATACCACTGTTTGCAGTAAAATTGTCAGGAACATCCTTTTCTTGAGCGTCCACCTATGCTTACAATTGTAAAAAAAACAGATGTAGTTGCTTTATTAATATCAGGGAGGGGCAAACACAATCATGGTTTTACGAAATCATCTCTAAATCTCAAAGTCAAAATTTGTACAACCTTTCATCATCTAAAATAGGAAGCATTTTCCAAACCCAAAGAGAAGAAAGCTTGCACAAATATTTGCCTTTGGCTTTCGGTACCATCTTTTCTATGGAATAGGTGAACTTCCCTGCAAACAAATTCACGGGCAGCACTGGGCACTAACACAATCCAGAACCCATTGCCAGAACTACACTATGGAGTTAAGAATGAAAAGTCAGTCTTGAGAGGTTGTTAGGAAACTGCCTTGGGGGATGAGGGGCTTGCAGGCGTGGTTGGCCACAGCCCGTGATGTTCATATTCCGTGTCAGGGAGAGAAGAGAGGGAAGGGGCCATGAATGCTGTCTGCAGTTGGACCAATTGTCTAAGGTTTGTCTGGAAAGGCAGTCTCATCCCAACTGCTCACACAGAAAATTAAGTTTCCCATATAATGAGCTACATGTATATGCACCGATCTGACAGACAGCCATGCACCGTAAGGCAGTTTGATTTGCCCAGCAGCTTGCTAGCCTCCACTGCTCATGTTTTCTAGGTTTCCTATGTAAGCATTCAGTCTCTGCGTGCTGAAATATGCCAATAATATTATGTAGTAGCAAGGTCTTGTGGTTGTGCATATAGATTTTTTTTCTGTTTTCTATATTAGTGATTTCAAATCAGTAATTTCAGATGTTATTTTTCTGTGCAAAAATAACGATATAGGTGACTGGAATAACTACCGTATATTAATCTTTAATTTACTCCTGGCATAATAGCTTTATCTAAGACACATAAAAGCAATCCAGCTTTGACTGCTACTATGAGAAAAATGCTTTCTCTGATCTTACCAGCTAGAATGTATATACAGAGAAACAAATGGGTGACTTTGGTTTCACCTTGACAGTGACTGAGTTATTTTCCTGTTCTCTTGGAAATGTTTTCTCTTCCCAGGGTTAGAAGTAAAGCAAAATCTTTCCAAGCATAGTGGCTTAAGAACAGTATATGTGTATTCTGTATTTGCACATTCTGGTTTGCGTGTCGGATGTGGCACTGCACAGTGTTTCAAATGATGTTGTGAATTACATGGTTCATAAGATTACCACAAAAATAGTCTGAGGGGGGTTTGGCTCTAAAGGCATCTTTCATTTTTTTTTCTATCTAGAAGTTGACAGAAGCTTGTTAACTTAAAAGGAGATGCCGCATCTCTCTAAATCCAGCTGTATAAATATTTTAACAACATCATAGATGTTTTCCCTAGTGCTGCAGCACATGGTAGTTTCAGCTTCTAAGCACATAAGTACAATTCTTATTTCAGCTGCGAAGGGAGGTAAGAGAAAGAGAGAAAACATGTCTAGTGGTGAAAGGAGGGTAGGTGAGGCTCAGTCATATAAGAAAGGAAATGATTCTTTAATAAGTGACCAGCTTGGCGCTTCAGCTAATTTTGTATTCCTTTGTTTAAGCCCCACTGGGGTGCTTTTTGGGATTCAGCGCTAAGGCGCATTAGCAGAGCCTATTGTTACTACTTATATATGCAAGTATTCTTCATCCTGAGTCATTTATACAATCAGTGTAATTCCTATTGGAAATAATTTGGTTCAGGCAGAGAATCTTGCTTTCAAAGTAAGAAATTGCTGCTAGGTGCTCTTAATTTCCAACAAGGTGTTTAATCTAGCATTCATGTACAATTCAGAGTGTGCTTTATGAAAAAGAAAGAGAAAATTTATTAAGATATTATCAACTTCTGCATAAACTGTGCTAAAGAAGCATGCAGCTCCAGCGTTCAGCATGAGAAAAATGCTTATTTTGAGTCTGAATATTTTTATAGCCAAATGTAAAGGGCCACTTGCAGGGCTGCTATACAACAAGATAGAAATAACTTTTAGTGAGATGAATGTGGAGCTTTATAGCAGCAAGTCCTTGCCTCCATCTTTGCATAATATATAGGTTCCTATCCACTTGTTTTAGGACCGGTAACTATACCACCCCATGCCACAATCCTTCGCTCTTCTGGGAAAGTCAGAGGTGGCCACTGACTCAACACAAGCTCCACAAACCCCCAGGAGATCTCTTTGGCTATGTTTTTTGCCTACACAAATGAATGCGTTTATGAAGTGGGATCTCTAATTTTCACTTTGCTAATCTGTACCAACTGTAAAACAATGTAAAACTATAAAACCGGTGCTTTTTCATAGTTTTCAAAGGATTTAGGATCACTTTATTGTATTAAAATCTCACAGAACTGAAACCCCATGGTTTTAACATTACAAACTATAGAATACATTGAGGACTCTTACCCCATATGACTGATCTCGTTACACTTTATCAATAAGAACATACTCTGGTCAGTTACAGAACAGTTCTTAAATATTAATAAAACATACTTTTTTCCTACTTTAACCACAGGAAAGCAAAGCTTTCTGAGGCACTATTGCAACGTTGGTCTTTTAATACCATATGACTTGTGATAAATTATTGACTATGTTTTTCTATATTATGTATCCTCATCAATTCAAAAAATTCAGTAAAGCATGGTAGGCCCGTCTGCCACTAGTTTGAATCCTAACTGTGTGGTCCTGTATATTTAGAAAACACAGCACTACTAGCATTGAATTAAACATTTCTGGAGTAATGAACATAGTCCTATTGCAAAATACCTTAAGCTGCAAGAGACTGAATCCACACCAGGAGCAGGGCAGCCCACAGCTAAGCTTTGGGATAACCTCCTCTCCAGCCCTGACTGGCACTCCTGCTGTTCACCTGGTTGGACCCTGGATGGACCCTGGACCTGACCCATTACCTCTTCTTTTCTGTCAACAAGCCCTGTCACTGCTGGCATGCAGAACCTGCTCAGAGATGTGGGACTGCACTCAGGTCCTTGATGGCACTGCCTTTGCTGTGGTCACCCCCATCCCCTCAGCTCATCCCCCCATACTGGAGCAGCCCTGCTCTTACTACTCCCTCATCCAGCCTGTACCAGATGACAATTTGGACAGGCACAGCTTGACCATGGGAAAGCAACGAGTTGACAGAAGACCTGAATGCTCTTGAGTTTTGAAGGAACTCAACTTTATCTTGGTATCTGTTGTACAAGAATACATAAAACTAAAGTTTTACAGGGATATTGCATTTGCCTATAATTACAACTGTTAATAACATGTAGACTGTTTCCAGGCACCTCCTTCAACCCTTTTTCCTACCCTTTTGCATCTCTTCACTCCTGAAAATGCAGTCTGCTCTGAAATTTCTTAACTAACTTGCTGGGACCAGATATACAACTAATTTAGCAAAATGATCTTCATTCTCAACCTTTAGTCCTTTAATAACCAAGACCATTCTTCAACTCTGCTGATCAAAAAAAATTCCCTTTTCTTGTCTGCTGTGTTATTGCCACTAAAGATGGACTGTTCCAAATCCAGGAAAGTTTTCCCTATTTTCATCCTTGAATGTGTGGTGTTGTCATATGAGCAGAAGTCTTTAAGGCTTAGTCTGGTGCCTTTCACTGTTGTTTTATATGAATTGTGGCTGAACAAAACAGGATTCTTCCACCTCAGATCCTCAACTCCTTTGCAATGAAAGGGCGCCCACTTAGCCTGATATTATCTTCAGAGTTTCTTTTTACTGTCTGTGATTCCTCTAATGGACATTGCACAATACTCTTTGGCATGAGAAAATCTTTGTCCCTTGTGGTCATTTCTAACAGACATTGTGAGAAAGTTGAGTTTTTCCAATATACCTTCTGTGTTTATTTGACATTGTCCTCCCTCTTGGAGCACTCTATCTACCTAGCTAACCTTGTTGTTCACATACAAAAACCACTTTCTCCTGGATGGATTGGCAGGTGTGAACACGATCACTGGACTCACGATGACATCTTCTACATGTTTTGAGAAATCATTTAGGTGAAGTGTAGAAACTCACATTATGTAAATTTCTCACTGTTTCCTAGAAGGTTGTGCAAGTTTCAGCATGGCCTGTGTTGCCTTTTCTTTACAGATTTGTCATTTTCTTCCTTCTGAGCTTCATCAAAACTATTAATGTGCTGCATACTGTAGTCTCATGTTTTGCACTTCAGGATCTACTTCACATTTTTCATACTATCTTAGTGGTTTTTTCCTAGCACTATGCCTTTGCTATCTATTAGCAAGCTATACAGGCCCATTATAATTATTCTCTTTCAGTTTGAAAATATTCTAGTGCTGCCCGGAAATTAAATATATGGATTTCTCTGTCCAGGTACCTAGCACTTGGTGCCACTGCTTGCAAACACCTATAATCCTTCTCTGTCTCAGGAATTTCGTATCAATTTGCTGCATTTGGCCACTGGCCTCGGAATGTTTTATTTTTCTAAAACACTAGCGCTTGGTCCTACTTCAGTATAACATTTCTGCTTTTCAATGTGGCAGGGGTTACATTGAAGCTGCCTCCATAAATTGATCAGAATAATTTTTTTTTCACTGATCTAATAGCACAGTTGCAAAATGCAGTGGTATAATGGATGTCAGCTTTTGTAACACTTGAGGTGCTTTGGAAGCATGTAATAATAAATACTATATTGACATACAACAGACACCATGGATACATGAAATCTTCAAAATCTATTGCATCCGTGTCCAACAAGTGTTATATGTGTTCCTGTGTTACAGTACATGGGTGTCATCTGTTCCTATGGTTTATCTGTAACTCTGATAGAGATAAATATAATATATATTGCTTTGGTAGGATAGGTGACATCAAACCAGAACAAAAAAAAATCCCAAACTAAAGAGAATTAGTTCCTGCAGTTGCAATAGGCAGTGTTAGGAAAGCAAGGCATGACTGTAAGTCACAAGTCACTTATTGCTCTGTCATCTATTTCCTTTATTCTTTTTTTTCTGAACAAACTGTACTGTGCTCTAAGACCCTGACCATCTCTGGGCAGCTTTGACCCTGTGCCTGAGAAGGAGCACAGCTGTTGGTGCTGAACTCAACCAGGCCTCCCAAGATAATCAGAATACAAAAAGTCTTGAAGGGATGGCTAGTATTATTTCTCACTCTTTCCCTGCTGGGTAGGGAGTAAGTATCTTACTTCTAATCATGCTGATCTTAATGATATCAGTACTGAACCTTACATGAACAAACACTTAGTGTTTCTGTCCTGCTGTTTGAGGTCTTGATCTTAGCCAGGTGCTAAGCTCCCGGAGAGCTCTTGCTCTCCAGCAGTGATTGTCACCTTCTAACTTTTACCCTGGGTAGCTTGGTCACCCTCATTTTGGAGTCATTTCAGTGTGGTTAAATTTTTTTCTTTGAAATAATCCCACCTGGAAATTGGTGTTACAAATCTCCTGACTCTGGTATGTCTCAAAAGCTAACTTTGTATTCTTCCAAAGTGACTGGTGCTGTGTAGCCTTACTAAGAAGAGAAAAATAAGGAGCAACATTAGAAAGATGGAAAGGCTGTGACGGGTCAGATCAAAAATGCATTCTGCCTTGTGTCCTCTCTCTCTCAATGGCCAAAAGTGGGTGCTTAGGGAGGCAGATAAGAAAGGGCAAATACATTGCCATTAATTCCTGCAATACTCTTGCAGCACAGTGGATTATGTGTGTTCAATAATCCTTGCAATATTTTTTTCCATGGTAACAGTCTTTTCATGCTAAAGGTAACGAAAATTGGGAGAAATTATTTAGGGCTGTGGTGGTGCTTGAAAAACTAACAAACGGATTTGACAAACCCTGAAAAACTAATAGATTTGACAAACATGTTAGAAATCACCTAGGTACAGCCATGTGGCAGCTGTAGGGATAAATAATTTGCAGAGATCCATTTCTGGTTTCAAAGTAAACAATTTTTTTTTTTTTTTAAATGCTATCACTCTAGCCTTTATTTTATTATTGGGTAAAATTTATTTCACTCAACCGTTTAGTTTCACATTTAAATCTGAACTAGCTGAAGATTTCTGTAAGAAAGGTAGAGATAAATAATCTTTGACTTTTTTTATCATGAGAGAACTGCTTTGGGAGAGCAAGTTTTTTTCTCTCTATTTGCTACAGAGGGAGTATGGAGTGATTTACGTTTAGACTGGGCATCCGATGTCAATTTGCCCTAAAAGACAGGTCATAGCCAATCTATTCTCTCCTGTGTGGCAGTACTTAAGTGTTTGTCAGCCATTTGATATCTAGAAAGTTGTGTCTGACCACACTGTCTCACTGACTTCCTAGTCTATCCTTTAAAATCAGTAGTAATGAACTTTATCTTCACATTCTCATTTTCATACCCTCGTCCCTTAAACCAGCTACAAACACAGATTTAATTCTTGTTACCATCACTTTCGTGTTTATGCAAGTTTGCTCTGCTTTTCTGGAAATAAGGATTACAGGTAGTCTGAGTCTTTCCATGCTTCCTGCTGCTCTGTTCCAGTACGTTGCTTTATTTTCCTATTAATCATTCCCTCTTCCTTGCTGTGAGTGCTAGTAGACAGATCCCCTCTACTTTGTTTCATGCATTGTGCACTACCTAATTACATTAGAGGACTTGTGCTTTATAAATCTGAATTGTTTATTTATGAGAGCTATTTACAAAAGTGGTAGAGTTACAGGAAGAATTCTAGCCCTGTACACACAAGCCACTGTCTTTGTTGCGTTTGGTGTTTCTTCATCTAAATTTCAAGCATGCTGCTCATGTCCAACATTAACAAGATGCTTGTGCATACACTTCAGACATTGGCCTAGATGTTGGGAATAACAAGATGAGGAATCTTAAATCTACTTTTGAAATACATTTACTGAAGCTCATAAAACTGGACTGATATCATGATGGTGTTGATTAAGCCACCGTAGTTGAACCACTGCTTGCACTAGAATATGAGTTCCCAAGGAAAGTGTCAATGCTACTTGAGCACAAACAATAGGGGCAGGGGAGTATTTCTGCTTCAATGACTACTCGTCATCATTACAAGAACTCGAGTTTGATCCTTGATTTTCACTGCTACAGATGACCTTTGAAGGTCCCTTCCAACTCTAACCATTCTATGATTCTATGATTTATTGCATTTGATACAACAGAGAGTTAAATCAAAAATGAAGCAGATATATTCTCTGCTCATATGATTTCTAAATCAGCCAAGAGGAGACATCCGTAACGCTATACTGTACTTGAAAAGCTCAAAACCTTTCAGTGGCTCTACTTTGAGACAACTGAGATCTGAATAAGAAAAGAAATATCAGTTACTTTGCAGGAAGGTTTCACTGCTACCTGAGGACTTGTTACTTCGAACACTTGGAAAGCTGCAATCATGTAAGATTAAGTGCTGTAATTTGAGTGTAATCGTATTTTGTTTAGATGGTGAAGAAGAGATGAACAGAAATTCAATAAAGCTCAACAAGTGGAAAGGAAAAGTCCTTAACCTGGGAAGAAACAACCCCAGGCACCAGTACAGGCTGGAGAACGACCACCTGGAAGGCATCTTGGCAGAAAAGGACCTGATGTCCTGGCATGAGCCAGCAATGTGCTTTCATGGCAAAGAAGGCCCATAGTATCCTGGGCTGCAAGACAGAGTGCTGACAGCAGGTCGAGGGAGATGATCCTTCCTTGCCCTCTGCTCAGCACTGGTGGGGCTGCACCTGGAGTGCTGGGTCCAGTTCTTGGCTCCTCCATAGAAGGCAAACATAGACATACTGGAGAGAGTCCAGCGAAGGGCCACAAAGATTAATAAGGAACTGGACCGTCTCTCACCTGAGGACAGGCTGAGAGAGCTCTGACTTGTCAGCCTGAAGAAGAGAAGGCTCAGGGGGATCTCATCAAGTTATATAAATAAATACCTGAAAGGAGGATGTAAAGAGGACAGAGACAAGACCAGAGGTAATGGGCACAAATCGAAACACAGGAGATTCCCTCCTAACATCAGGAGATACTTTTTCACTGAGAGGGTGACCAAGCAGTGGCACAGGTTGCTGACAGACGTTGTGGAATCTCTGTCCTTGGAGATATTCAAAAGCTGTCTAGACATGGTTCTGGACAACCTTCTATAGCTGATCCTACTTTGATAAGGGAGATGGACTAGGTGGCTTCCAGAGGTCCCTCCCAAACCCAGTTATTCTGTGATTTGGTAATTCAAACCGTTTCTGCTTATGTACCTTTTAGATAAACCCCAAAGTGTATTTATCCAAAGGATAACTATCTTTGAAATGTAGTATGAGTGGAAATCAAGTACAACAGCAACAAGGATGCCATGCCACCCTGCAATGCCAATCTAATAAACTGTCAAGTACTCTCTCTTAAATTAAAAAAAAAAAAAAAAAATTAAAAAAAAAAAAAAAGGTTTCAAAGTAGCTTACCCATCTTGCAGTGATTGACGTACCTTATTTTTGGTTGCAATGATTTTCTACTGAATAATACATAAAACAGCCTGGGGACAAGGACTTGAACTGGATCTTCCCCCTCAAGGGGAGTAAGCTAACCTTCTGACTAAAGAGTTAGATGCTTTTGTGTTCTCTTTTTGGCCTCGTAAATCTTGCATATTTCGCTGCACTGTGGTGCAGCTTTGGTTTTCCCTTTTTTTCCTAGCTGTTCTATGCCCCAGCTACTACAGCGATTTTCTATGGAAGCAGCAGATTAGGATTTGAAACCTTGAAATCTGATGTAGAGACCTATAACTCAGATTTTACATCAACAGGGAAAATGCTTTCATTATTACACTATTTGTAAAAGATAAGGACTGTCATAATTACCCAAATATCCTTTTCCAGCAGCTGATTTTTTAAAATAAATGAAGCATGGTCCATTGTGCATTAAATTCTGTACAGTTCAGCTTGAATAATCTGTGATGGTTAACTCTGATGTTCAACTCTGATTTAGAAACCTTCATTCCACAGATTTTTTTTTTTTGACTTGCTGTCATTTTTTAAAAGGTTTTTCTTTCTAGGTTTGAGGAAACACTTTACTTTGATAATAAAAGTAACTTAAAATATCCAGGCTTTTTATATTGTTTGTTTAATTTTTACTTTTAGAATTGAAGGGTGTAATAGGAAAAACTATTTCAAAAGAAAAAGTTGGACATTTTCCTTTTGAAGTATAAAACTGGCCACTGTAAAATATTTAGACTTGTTCTATTTAAACTGACATATTTTCATAAACAAAGTGATATATGAAAAATAGCAGTGTAGTAAATTTTGTCTCTTGCTCAAAAAGGAAAATAAGTGTTGGGATTAAAAGATTTACTCACTTACAGTCAACATTTCTTTTTTCTTTGTTCTTTTTTCTTGTATTCATTTAAGTATCAGAATATATCCCACAATAAGAATTTAAAGGGGAAAAGAAGAGCGAGCAAAACAGTGGTCTTCCCAAGAATTGAGAAATTCTCATTTAAAAAAAATGCAGACACCAAAAATAACATGACTTCAGTGGAAAAATGAAGACATCTAGAAAGCTCCTCATGTTAAAATTTCTATCAAAATACCTTTCAGCTGCTGCCCACAGTTTCTTTCTGACATGTGGGGATTTTCTGCCTATGTAGCAATCTTACCTCTGCAGTTGTGGAGTGAATGGCACGTAGTGAAAAGGAGTCCATCCCTCTCAAATACCTCCTCAGCAGAGGCTCTCCTAATTCACACGAGTCTCTAATTGAAATAGTTCAATTGATCCCAATTATATATGACAATAATGGAGTTCATCTCCCGGGGACTAAAAGCACTTATCCTTAAATTTTATGCACAGGACAGTCTCATGAAAGTGAATGGGTCTGCTCATGTTTTTACATTAAGCACGTAACTCCTCAGAATGGATCCCTAGTCAGCAGGTCTCTATACAGGGCTTTTTAGGTCAAACAGAGAATCTTAACGTGGAAAACAGCTGGTGAATGCAAAAAATGCTTATTTCAATGTCTGACTACCAAGTCTTCCCCAATTCTAGCCTGTGGCTTTGAAGGGCAGTCGCGCTCAGTCATTGTCCCTGCATACAAGGTGGTGGTAGTACAAAGACTTTGCACTCCAACTTGTTTGAGAATTTTCTTGGACTCCATGTGATACAACTTCTGCCCCACAGTAAAAGTGCCTTATCACGTTTACCTTTAGTCATATGAGGAGCTCCCATCTGGCTATCTTGAAAAATAGTGCAAAAAATCTTTAAAAAGCAAGTGCTGTTAGATCAGTTCTATCAACATTTCCAGTGATCTTATATGCTTAGCACAGCCAAGTATTTTTTAAACTCTCCATCTCTACTTCGTTCCCTCTCAGTTATTGAATTCCAGAAAGAAGTGCAAAACATTAATATCTCAGCTGGAACAACCAAGACTGAATATTATTGAGTTTTCTTATTAAACATGGCATTTTCATTAAAATCCCTTTTTATGTCCTGAAAAATCATGGTGCTGTATTATCTGTTCTGATATAAGAGTGCTGCAGCATGTGCTTAGGAGGTAACACAGTTTAGGAAAACAATTAAATATGATGGCTAGCCAAAGGCAATTTATACATTTGTTTCCTTGTTGGCAGGTTATATTTTTAGCAATAAGTTCTGCACCTGAAGCATCCATGCATTGCTTTCACAGTGACATAAGAGAGAAAGGCTGTTTTGCGTAATCCTGTCTACAAGGATGGGTGACTCTGTCAAGAACAACAGGAGTTAGATGCTTGTGTTAAATTCAATGGACTGTCATGGGAAAGTGCAAACCACTTCAGCAATAAGAATGTAGAATAATCAAAGTGAAGTGAATGACAAACAGTACATTTGTCTTTTGATTTGGTGCAGAATTACAGATACCCTCTCTCTACAAATTCGTTGCCCATCTGAAAACTCTGTGATCTGTGCAGACACAAGATTTTTAACTATAGATGCTTACTCTTATCTTTCCTTCTTCTCTGGAATGTCTGTATATTGCAGAAAAAAAAAATCAATAAAATTAGTTTAATTTCCTTGTTTTTCCTTGGTCATTATCACTATTTCTCCTTTTAATGAAGAAGCACCTATATGGCCCTGTTCCCTAATGCCAGTGAGTGGTTCATGAGGAATCCCTTTCTGTGGAAAATACTGTCCAATGTGAGAACTGGGGAGATGTTCCCAATGTCCTGCCTTTGACAGCTCCACACGAACTGTGCAATTGTGAATGATGTTCTTAGTCATTCTATTTTCTTCATAGACTGTGACTGAGATATAGGTGTTTAATGTAGAGGCACGGACAACTCTGTTGCCAGGGATTCTTCCCCTCCTATATCCTAGAATTGAACCTGTGATGTGCATCACTGTTGTGGAATAGTGTACAATGGCCCAAAGCAGCAGACACAGTGGCTACTCAAGAAATAGTCTAACAGCATCCTCCCGGACTTATCACAACCGTTGCAGGATTTGAGCTAGTATGCCTGCGGCCAGTTTGCATTGTGGACGACTCGAGTTTGCAGTTATCTGCAGTTGACTATATGGACAGACATTAAGGTTCTGATTCTTCCAATATTCAGATGTGTGCTTAATTTTGACCTTGTATTTGTGTGAACTATCCTGCTAGAATCAATGAGATTACTCTTGTACCAAAGATGTTAAGTCTGGCAGGGCTAACGCCCAAGATAGACTCTATTCAACAAAGCACTTTTGCCTGTGTCTGCCTTTCCCCATTCAACAAATCCCATTAATGGAACTCAAGTGTGCACCTAAGTGTTTTCTTAAGTCTAAGCAGTGGTAGCTTGTATAATTGGGGTCAATGAACAGAAACTGCATTAGCAGCCACGTAATGAATGACATTTTCTCTATGTCAAGCACGGATGAAGTGTTTGAAAGCAAGGAATAGTATTAGTTGTTCCTATTATATATGCAAAGTGCAAAAATTATATCTTGAAGTAATTGCACTCTGAAAAAGAAACATTTTGTTTCAGTGAAACCATTCTATCTATTATTTGTTAACAGAAAATAAAGAGCTGTATTTTATAAATGGATTTCAGCTGCAAAAATAAATGGAAAAGTACTTCTCCAATCAATGGTCAAACAATAACATCAACAAAGTGTGCAAATGTGGTTCAACTTCTACAAAAGCAATTTCTTTGATTTTTGTCACCAAAATGGAATTAACATTCAAACTTTTAATATTATTTAAATCAAAAGCATTAGTTTCATATTGAAAGGTTTATTAAAACTTCTGAAAATATACTCTAGAATTGCTTAAAGAAATAAACTCTTTTTTTTTTTTCACAGAGAAAAGTCAAAACAACTACCTAAACAATGTTACTACAAAATGATGTTTCCCCTTTCCTTGTCGAAAACAATTTGCAAATTTTGACCCAGCTCTTTGAATATGTCTGCACCATGAAACTGCACATTTCAACAAGTTTATATGAATTAATGAGAATAATCAAATTGCTCAGCTGTAGTCTTAATACTAAAGTTAGTTTAATTGAGTTCTGAAAACAATTTTAACATAACGTTGTCTCAAATAAATATTTCAAATTCTTAATTTGCTAGAAATCAAAGTCTGGATTGTCAGAAATAGAAAACAGGGAAGGTCCTTTCTCACTAAATCCTGTGTCAGTTATACCAGCAGTGATCTTGTGTAAGTTATAGTTTGTACAATATATAAAAAACAGCAGAGAAAAAATAATGAGTCCACTTTTCTGTTACATTATTCTTTGTGTTAAAAACACTAGCACTCTGATGGGACTGAAATGAGTGCTTCTCATTCTGGCAATACAGCTTTTCCACAAAAATTACAAGTGATTTCTGAGTATCAGACCACAGTACTATATCAATACTTGAGGGCAACCAAAGCTTTTGAAATACATTTAGCATTTCTTTAAGTGTTAAGGTAGTAGTTCAGGTAAAATTTATCCTTCACAATTGGTTGTTTCCTGGTTTAGGGCTTCTAATTCCTAAAAGCTTTTTTTTTTTTTTTTTTT
>WHYT01015948.1:70484-96504 GCA_009806455.1 Tetrax tetrax | reverse complement strand
AAAAAAAAAAAAAAAAAAGAAAAGAAAAAAAAAGACAGGTATTTTTTTTCAGATATATATAGGGAACAGGAGAAGCAACCAATTCAAAACACTCTTTCTTCAGAAGCTATGCTACTCCAGAAGGAAAAGGAAAAAAAACCAAAACCCCTAAACCTCCAAAGAACAGGAATTATATTTGTGACCAGCTCTTTTACTTAAGTAGCTAGAACCTATATTCCCTTTTCCAGGAGCAGCTGCTAAACTGGACATGATTGTCATTTGAGAGGAATCCATGACAGTACTTAGTGTGATGTCTAACCCATCATTACTTCTCTTCCAAGCAGAAGGAAGAAGAAATGCACCTTTGCTGACTCCTGATATTATTAAAAGGTAAATCGCCTACCTGTTTGTATTTGAGTATTTGGACTTGGCCATCTTTGAAGCATATTTTTATTTTTTTTAGGTTGCCTCTATCACCTACTGTAATACAATAAGGATTACTCACCTATAAGGCACTCCATATTAGAGATATTTATTTTCACCACAATGATTCATATAATATGCAGGCAAGATGATTACAAAACAAGACTGCAGACACCTTATATTACCTTGTTAAGGCTATGGACTAATGTTATGGTAATATATAGCTCCATTACACATAGTTGTTTAAAATAATTTAAAAGAAAGAAAGAAAAAGAACCAAGTACATATAACACTGGCCTGTAGCTTGACACAAACTGGGAATACACTTTTTAACTAAATAACCTCATTAAATTTTGGAAGTCTTTTACTTCTTGTCTAATTATTATTCTAAATGTCATACTATGGTTTCTGTGACTCATGCATAGTACCTCAGGACAGATTTCTTTTTGATGTACACTGCATTTAGTCATACTTATCTACGAGCAGAGATGATATATGGTGCAACCTCTACACCTACTGCTATATTCTAGAAAGAAAATATTAATACATTACTTGGTTCTGTAATTAACACTGGTATATAAAGCAAGTCCAAAATAGCTTCTAGGATTCAGGACTGAATCCTAAACATTCTTCTCCCCCATGTTGTTTCACTGATACTGTTAGAGATAATTTATTATGGTAATAACAATTTCTCTAGCTCTTGCAAGAAGCATGATGTAAAAGAAGAAAAATAGGAAAGTTTATGGAGAGTCTTTTCTGCAAGATGAAAGTAGCAGTCATAGAGAAAGGTAAGTCCTTACATGCTGAAAATCAAAAGACCTTCAGATATCATCTTTTCTTGAAGAAACTGAAAGTCGGACCAAACATATCTATTCCTGACTAGCTCACAGATCTTGACTGGGTCTGGCACAGTTCAAATTGGCAGGATACATGGCAAGATTTGAAGGAGTATATGTCAGCAGGCCAGTTGTGGAAAAACAACTTCCTTGTTAATGCTGCAGGACCAAACTTAAAGTCCAAATGGAGAGGAGCATGTCTCTAAAAAGGAATAGTAGGAAAAAAAATATATATTTCCTTTAAAAACCAGGCATCATTACCATGACCTATTTATGGTTCAACAAATAAGTGTGAAGTTCTGCTCCTGGGGAAGGATAACTCCAGGCACCAGTATATATGCTGGAAGACAACCATCCGAAAGGCATCTTTGCAGAAAAGGACCTGGGCATCATGGTGGACATCAAGCTGAATATGAGCCAGCAGTATGCACTTAAGGGAAGCTGGCTAATAGTATCTGGGGCTGCATTAGGAAGAGCACTGACAGTAGGTCGAGAGAGATGATCCTTCCCCTCTGCTCAGCACTGGTGGGGCCATACCTGGAGTGCTGGGTCCAGTTCTCGGCTCCTCCATAGAAAGCAAACGCGGATATACCGGCGAGAGTCCAGCAAAGGGCCACAAAGATTCTTAAGGGACTGGAGCATCTCTCATACGAAGAGAGGCTGAGAGAGTCATGATTTGTCAGCCTGGGGAAGAGAAGGCTCAGGGGGATCTTATCAATGTGTATAAATAAATACCTGAAGGGAGGATGTAAAGAGGACAGACCCAGGTTTTTTTCAGTGTTGACAGGACCAGAGGCAGTGGGCACACACTGAAACACAGGAGGTTCCCTCTGAACACCAGGAAATACTTTTTCACTGTGAGGGTGACTGAGCACTATCTGGGAGACTCCACAGGGAGGCTGTGAATTCTCTGTCCTTGGAGATATTCAAAAGCTGTCTGGACTTGGTCCTGGGCATCTGGCTGTAGGGGCACCTGCTTGAGCAGAAGGGGTGGACCAGATGACCTCCAGAGATCCCTTTCAACTTTTACAGAGTCGACATCCTGTATTGTTTCCTCACTTCCTAAGAAATGCATCTTATGAAAGGGCTGAAATGGAACTACATTTTTTAACATTGCCAACCCAGCAGGATGTTCTAATAAGGAAATAAGGTTATAAAATGTTAGAGTAGGGGAAATACAGTCACTGCTCCATGTCTTTCTAATTCCACACTGGAAAAATAGGAGCATACTGGATCTTCTAAAAAGAGGACAGCAACTTTCCAGGATTCCAAGTTCCCCTCTCTTGCTTGTTTCACTGGTATTCTTGTGAGATATTTGATGGTTGGCTTTCTCTCACTGTTCTTAGTACTGTGAATGTTTCTAGGTCACCTGGCCTTGCAGGTAGAAGAATATTTGGGACTTATAAGGGAATGACAGCATTTTTGTATGACTGGCAGATGTCAGTCATTTTTTTTATTTGGAAGCTGGACTGACAAACTGAAAAAAAAATTGCAGATCAAAGTGAATACAATATGTGTAAAAAAGAAAATAAAATATTGCTGCGAATGAATGAAACATTGTAGTTCTCCAGGCTCCTTTTATAGAATCTCAGAATATCTATATGATACAACCAGAATGACCAGTATTCAAATACTTGCCAGGTTTTGGAAGTTACCCTCCCTCCTCTGCTCAGAGAAATGACACATACTGTCCAACTTCCAGAGGACTGCCAGGGCTGTCACGCTACAGAGTCACTCTCAGTGCCTTTCTGCAGTCCACGCAGAATAATTTTCTAGGAAACAGGATAGCTTAACTAGCTAAAAATAGGAATAATGCACCCCAAAAACTTCATAGTTGTTAGTTCTATATATGGGCAACTGGTCATCCCCTAGGAGATAACAGACATAGTGTCAAATATCTATAAAGAAAGGAGAGGTGACGGAGCCAGGGACTGAGATTTTCTGAGCACTGTAACTAGGCTGCTAGGCAAAGTATTCCTTTCTTCCCAATTTTGTGATTCAAACTGAAGCATTTAAGATGAAAGTTGTGAGTTATTTATGTCAAAATTTGTAAACATCTGTGTCTAGTCTGATTTTGCTCACTAACATTCTTTTCTCACCTGACACAAAAGGTGTTATAAGGTGTTAAGTACTGGCTGCAGAGCACTTTGAGATGTGTATACAAAAGGAATTCTTACGGCTATTACTGATTCAAAGAAGAGTGGTTTCTTAGAGCATCTTGATGATGCATTTCATACAGTCAAGTTGCAGCACTGCTTTAAGCATCCCTAGGAGATTGTTTCCTACTGCACGCAGTTTTAATGTAAGAAAAATATGCCTATAAAGAAAAATATGCCTAAATCCTTCCTTTACTTATGTCCATTCAGTCAATACTGGTTAGTTCTCTTTGAACCACCCTGCCTGATTCCTCTCTCACCCTCTTAAAACACTTACAGATATTTAGCACGTCATTATAAATCATTATTTAGACAGGCACTCCATATTTAGCTCTTCTCCATTTCCTCATAAATCAATCCCTTCCAGATCCTCAAGCATTTTTATTGCTCTTTCATAACTGCTGATAGTACTCATAAATGAAATGTCTGTAATGACACTAAGCAAGAAAAAAGGGAACAAGAGACCAAGGCTAGAGTTAATAAAATAAAAATAAAACATTACCTATCTTGGGCATCCTTTTTATTTTGGCAATCAAGTAGACACAGATAATAGCACAACAAGGCAAATGAATTACCAGAAGCTAAAGTGAGGTCCAGGCATACGTGCTCACATATTTCTAAGCCTTGTAGAGAGAGAAGTAGAAAAACAGAAAATGTTTTACCTCTGTTTCTGTTTTTCAAATCAACATTCTAAAATTCTGTGCACATAAATGCTTGTTGACATTCAAAACATAAAACATCTCAAAGCAGGACTCTCATAAGCACAACATGCAAGGACAATATCTGTTGCCACAGGATAACTTTGTGAGCCCATTTATCTTAACCCTGCTTAGGGAGAGATTCACGGGATCCTTTACCATATTTAAGCTATGTTAAGCTTCAGAAACAGTTATCATTTTAATCAAGATTAGTTAAAGGTTTAGCAGGGAAAGAATCACATTTTTGACAATCTGATATTTACAATAGTGCATCCTAATAGTTACAGTTTAAACTAAAGGCACCTCCTTTTCCCCTTTGAGGGTAATGAATGCTGGGACCCTGGAGTTTAAAGTTTAAAAGGTGAGATGTAAGTTTTAGTGAAACTATGTACAGAACTTACCTTAAGCTCTTTCATGAAGAGGCAGCTTTTTAACAAAAAACATTCAGAATGATTTGTCATAAAAGAGGCAGAAGACATTACTGAAGTTCAAAAAAACCTGCCTTCACCCAGTGAGGCCAATAGCTGCTCTATCTCTCCATGTGTGGTGTGTGCGAGAATACAGACATGATACATTTCTAAATGTACAGAAAACAAGAGGCATGAAGATGAATCCTGCAACATCTATATTTACATTTTATTACTGTGCATTTGAAAAATAAAGACTATTAGATAAAATTTATAAAAGCAATTGTTTTCTACAGAAAACTCAAGAAAAATGTTGAAAATAGTAATTCTCTATATATTAAGTTATAGTAGCCTAGCGCTCCATGGGTTTACAGGCTTTCTTATGGATCTTTTATCAAGCTCATCCTAAAATCTGTTTTTTAATAGCTTATAACTTGACTATCTTGGATTTGTTTTGCTGTTAAGCAAAGCATAAGATGTTAGCTCTTTAGATTAGTTTTAAAATAAAATAAAAAAAAATATGTATTCAAACCTTCTGTTTTGGCACTGCAGGTATGTAAAACCAGAACATATACAGTTCTAAATGCAATACTGATAATATAAAACCCCAGATATAAATAACCCAAATGGGCATTCCTATCTGAACGAAATGACCTTTGCTAGAGCCTGTATATCAACCAGATCACTGCTTGTCAGCAGATGAAGATTTAAACATATACATTTTTTCAAACAGTTTTCAAATATTACATGAAGAAAAGAAATATTAAACATCATAGAAAAATTATTTTCCTAACAGCAAAATATCTACTTACTTTTATTTGGAAGTTATAGGAGAACATTAGCGGTCATAGTTATTAGGCTACCAATTCATAGAGGGGTTACTTATTTTACAAAGAACTTATTCCCTCTTCTATGCACATGCTCTCCTCTTTATCTCAATGATTCAGACAGAAGGAAATAAAATGTCTAGAAGTCTTCCAGACTAAAATGTGGTTTTTGTTTAGCTGAAAAATTGGCCCAAAATAAGACATTGTGATGCAAAAGGAACATAAAACAGCCCTCAGCACTTCAACTAAACATTTAGATTTGACCTAACAGAATACTTTGCTAGTTTGAAGACTCTCTAAACCTGTCTGATTAAACATTTACAACTGCAGTGCTTTAAGTTGAAACAGTAAAAGAAATGAGTCCATAATATAAACTTGAAGTTTTAATCATTACCTCTGATTAAGAAACTCCATTCATCAATTATTCTCTTTCAAAGTTCATGAACAAAGAAGGCATACCTATACATTCTGATGAAATATAAGCATCTGATAAAGAAAGTCCAGATTGCTTAAAATAAATGATAGCCTTGGCACTCAGAAATCTTGGAGATTATTGGTAGGAATCAGCTATACTGCAAACATAAGAAATCATAGAACCATAGAATAGTTTGGGTTGGAAGGGACCTTCAAAGGTCATCTAGTCCAACCCCCCTGCAAGGAGCAGGGACATCCCTGACTAGATCAGGTTGCCCAGAGCCCAATCCAGCCTGGCCTCGAATGTTTCCAGGGGTGGGGGTTCCACCGCCTCTCTGGGCAACCTCTTCCAGTGTTTCACCAAAGTGAAATAAATACAGTGGATAATGGTGTCTTGTCTCTGCACATCTTCTGAAGGGCTTTTGTAATTGAATATCCCTGAAGAAAAACAGTTTCAGGTTAGGGAAAGTACATTGATTTCCCAAGTACCACTGGTACAGTCCCTCTTATATGGGGGAGGAGAGTGCTGGATTGCCTTCTTGTCAGCCCTGTGCATTTACTTGACTTCATATAGGTTACATTTATTCTCTGTATATTATGTTTTACAAATGCCTATACCAAGATTAGCAAATGAGGACCTGAAGATCTGATGATTTGAGTCACATCACAGGCTGCATTTTCTGATATTTTTGTCTTTCCTTACTTGCTACGAAAGAATAAGAAGAGAAGACAAGCATAGTGAGGAGTAAGTGAAATGTGGAGGTGAATACCTAATTGTGCAATGATGTTGACAAGAATATTTCAGCTGTTCTGATACTGGGATGCAGTTCAATGAACTGGTACGGAGGGAGAGAGGTCATGTCATGAAAAAGAGGAACAATATCTTCACCTTGAGAATATCACACTACCTTGCAGCTTTTAAGGAAAACCAGCAGTAGTGGTCAGTGACAAAAGCCTACATAAAGACTGGCTGTTGGTCAGAATGCTAAAGGCATGGTGGTGATTTTGGTAGTGGTGAGATTATGTTATTCTTCACAGGCTTGGATAATGAGGAATTCACTGATGGATATCATAGAATCATAGAATGGCTAGAGTTGGAAGGGACCTTCAAAGGTCATCTAGTCCAACCCCCCTGCAAGAAGCAGGGACATCCCTGACTAGATCAGCTTGCTCAGAGCCTCATCCAGCCTGGCCTTGAACGTTTCCAGGGATGGGGCATCCACCACCTCTCTGGGCAACCTGTTCCAGTGCTCTACAACTCGCATTGTAAAAAAAATTTTTCTAATATCTAATATCTAATATCTACCTCCTTCTAATTTAAACCCATTACCCCTCGTCCTATCACAACAGGCCCTACTGAACAGCCTGTCCCCATCTTTCCTGTAGGCCCCCTTGAGGTACTGGAAGACCGCTATCAGGTCTCCCCGGAGCCTCCTCTTCTCCAGGCTGAACAGCCCCAACTCTCTCAGCCTGGTATGAGCCCCAACTCTCTCAGCCATATCAGTATGGTGAGGTCACAGGCACAGGAAACATGCAGGTGAACTAGAAATCCTGTTGTATGGTCAAACGTATGATAATTGAGAATCAACAGGACACTGACTGGAATGATTAATGCCAACAGTTACAGCTAGCTCAGGAAGCACAGGTAGACAGAACTAGAGGAAGCACTGACTTGTATGTTAACTACGTCTAACTGTTTTGACATCCAGAATTTAGCAAGATGCTTCTCTTTAAAATGTCTAGGCAAATTAAAGAAAGCAAAGAAAACAGATGTTACCTTTGCTGGAGGTCTCAGAACCATGAGGCCAATAGTTTTTTCTCACACAGCTGTAGAGGTAGAAAATACCATACTAAGAAGTAAAAGAGCATTATTTTCTGGCAGACACGTGAGAGAATCTTTTTCTTATCCCAGTATTGGCAATGACTCAACTGGAGCACTTCAAGTAGTTGTTCTGGGCACCAGTCCCCCAAAAATTTGTGGGCTGGCAGAGGTGCCCGGAGCAGAGCAGAGAAATCTGAGGAAATAGTTCAAGATTTTCAACAACATAAAGGTGAATCTGAGGGGGACACTACTTCATAAAAACTCTTAATTATAAAGCTAAGCTTCAAGTTATGATCTGGAAGCTCGATTCAAATTACTGTAAAAACATTGGACTTTTAAGACTAGGCTACACAAGTATCTGTCAGGAGTTTTATGTTTAAAATTAATCTTGGTTTTCTGGTTCTCTTCCAGTCCTGTTATGACAATGTGTATAGTAGTAAACAAAAAAGATCAGGGCCTGCTCTCTGTCCCAGAGGACAGTTGAAAGTGTGTAGCTTGTACATACATTGCTTAACTTGCTTACTACATATTTCCTATCCTACAGCTGCATTTAAAAAGCCTCTTAACGTCTTTTCCAAATGGTGCTTGTCAATTGTCTAGGCAATTGTTGGTTGGCACAGGCAAAAAAAAAAAGTGAAGGACCTGGCTAAACAATGCAAGGATATGGACTTGAGCCAGTGATTCTGTCCCTGCCTGAATCCTTTTAGGTCTAGGAATATAGATGTAGCCTGCATACCAGGACCAGGATTAGTTAACTCTCCAGACAAACAATATGTGAATGAAATTCAGTGCCAACTACTGCGAAGTAAAGCACACAAGGCAAAATACTTCTCTAATTCTATAAATTAATTGATGGATCCTGAGTTTAGATATTACCGGTCAGGAAAGATTTTGGAATGATTACAGATCTGAAACAATAAAAAGACAAATAGAAAATTTGAATTATTTTGTAATAAACAAAGCAGGAAACTAAACAAAAGAGGACAAAATGGAAAACAATTATGCTACTATACAAATATATAATGTATGGAAAACTCAAATACCATGTACACACTTCAGACCACTTATCTCAGACACAAGGTTATGATACCACTCACAGTATACGAAGTGACAGGGATGGCTGGTAGTATGGAACAGCTTTCTACAGCTCAGGAAGTCTCTAATATACTAATTCACAGAGGCAGGAAGAGACATCAGGAAAATAACACCTCCCTCTTGTCCTCTTTCTTATTTTTTTTAATTCAACTGAATAAGTTGAACTCTTTTAGTCAGTTCTTGCAAGCTCTTCAAGCCTCTGATCATTTCAATAGCTTCTGTTTACATCTGTTGCTTTTGAATACTTGGTGCTTTAACGCAAGCACTGGGTCTATGCTTTGTATTTTGTATGAAGATTCAGCCATGTCTTCTAAAATAGCTTCAATACCTCCCTGTTTCTCATGGCAATATCTTATCTGACATAATCTAGAGCTGCATCTGTCTTTTTTATTATCCCATTACATTCATCTTAATAGTAATTCCATGGACAAAAAATGAAAGCTACTGAATCAAGGAGAGCAGAAGTGCTCTATAAAGTTAAAAATCAAGCTCTTTTCATTCAGGTACATGTTGAAGAGTCTAACGGTCAGCTATCAATTAAATGGAAAAAAAAAAAAAAAACAAACAACCCAAGACCACTGCAAACAAAGCAGAACAAATATGAAATGTGAATAATTGGAAAAAGATTTTTTTTTCAAGGCCAGGCTGGATGAGGCTGTGAGAAACCTGATCCAGTCAGGGATGTCCCTGCTTCTTGCAGGGGGGTTGGACTAGATGACCTTTGAAGGTCCCTTCCAACTCTAACCATTCTATGATTCTATGACTAAAACAGCAATGGACAAAAAATTTAAAGTATGTTTTCTCTTTTGTTTTCTTCATTCCTCCTATGACTAGCAAGTCAATCCACCGTATTTGTGTTTTAAGTTAAAGTATCACCAACATACTGATACCCTAGAATCCACATTCTAATTTTAATTAAAATCAATATATCTGGTGGAGTATTTTTTGCTTCAGAGGAATAATTGCACATTTATGCTGTTTTAAATGAGAACAGAATTTAGCTCACTACATTTTTTACACACTTCGCTAGTTGGGTACTGAGAATTTCTTACTGGATTGGTTGGATTTTTTTTCCTCAGAGAAACAGACATGATAATTTGTATTTGGTAGTTAAACACCTGGTCACTAAATATTTAAAATTCTGAAATGAAATGCCTTTCATTAAACCATGGAGTAATAATATGCAAATACTTACTTATAGTCAATTGGCATATAACAAGGTATGAACAATATGTGTGCATTGTAATGAAGTGATGGAAATGACCTCAGAAGCTGGAAGTCTCTACCAAAAGTTTGAATTGTATCCAAAATAAGAATGTCTGTCTTCTGCACAATCTGGTGAATGCAGAATGCATTAGTATCTCAGCACTGCACAGCTGTGTTTTTCTATCGAAGGAGGATAATGCCTGCTTTCAAATTTGGGAAAAAGAAATATCTTTCATAATTGAGTTGGGTACCTTTATCTGCATTCAAGCTGTTGCTTATTTATTTTTAAATAACTGAATTCTGGAACATTTTATCCTAAATAAAACACAAATTTTAAAAAGAGTTAGACATTCCATGTCAGCCTTCTCCTGTGGAAAAACAGTACCTACTCAAGCTGGATCTTGACCTTTTTTCATTTTCCTCATGACTAATCAATCAAAATTTCTTTGTGATCTTACCTATGGCCTCAGACTTGTTCCTCGCTATTCTCTGATACAGTCTTATAGGACAATCCTAACATACAGCCACAGTCTTCCCTTTAGTTGTCCTGGTGCAATCTCCAGCTCCACGCGTCTTCAAGGGCAGGCTCCTCTCTTAAAGGGGAGACTTTTCTCTTGATGAGAAGGTGCCCACCACCTTCTCCTTCGTACTTTGCTAGTACAGTGCGCTTTAGCTCCAGAAGATCTGGAGAGCTCAGCAAGACAATATCAAGGAGAGGGTTGCTCAAGCGAAGGATTGAAGATAAATCTAAGTCAAGAATAAACGGTGCCTGAACCAACCACGGCTCCAGACATGTAGCTTTTTGTGATTTTTTTTTTTGTGGAGTCTCTTGCTCTTTTTTCCTCTTCTGATGTCACAGTGAGGAGATCCACCTCACTGTGTTTGGCACATGTGCGAGTGCTGTTGAGCAGCCTAGCATAAATGCGGATGCTCATTGCCGCTCTTCTTTTGCAGACCTCTACTACTCCAGACCCCTCTCATCCACAGACAGGCCTCAGACTGCTGTAATAGTATTTCCAAGGTACTCTGTTATTCTGAAGTCAAAAGCAATTTATCTTTTCAGATATACTCCACTATAACACAGAGAACCTGTACTTACACAGTTAGAGCTAATAATGGTGCATAGTCTCAGCTGGAAGTCCTTAAGTATGTGCTTATGTCTTTCTTTACTCAGGAGTTTGATCGAACTGAAGTACATGCTTGAAGATTAATAACTGTTTATCTTAGATGTTTTTCTTAAAAACTTTGTTGGCTTGTATTCAGGTTTGTGTATGAAAGAAAACATATTTTAGTAGTATATTAGAAGAAGATAGATCTTTAGATAACATAAATAAATCATCACAGTTCCACTGTCTTCCTTACAGCAAAGAATCCAGTCCCTGAACCAAAACATTTTGTTAATTTTGTTCTTACTTCTCCCTAATGATAGAAGCACTTGCTTTTCTTAGAGTTATGATTAATTTATTTATATTTTCTCACACAACACTGTTTTAGTGTTGACACTTACTGTTCTATTCTAAGCCAAATTTTTATTTCATACCTTTACTTTCTATCTGAGCATATTTCAGTGAAGTACAGATGCAATCTGATTACCATGTGTCAAATATGACTCCTTTTACACTTTTCTATTAAGGCAAGGAAACCTTATTTAACAGTCTTTTATCAGTTTTGTCTAGAAAGAATAAAGTTCTGTTCACACAAGAGATTTAAGGTTTATTAACTTAAGCTTTTTTATAAAGTGAATTACTTAAACTCCATTGTGGATGTATAACTCAGTTTAAAAGCAGTTTATTTCAGTTTAGCTTAAACAGATTCCAATTTATGCTAAATTGAAAAATGCCTCATTTAAACTGCAATAAAAGTAGCTGCACAACTTCATTTACTGGTTTAGTTAAATTAGTTAGATTTATTACATGTGGTTGAACCAAGATAACAGTATCACAGGTTCAAGAAATGTTAAGCTAACATGTAGGCTGGCAAGTTTATCAATTTTAGCAGCAGATATCTGCTAGTATTGTTCATTATCTTGCTACTTTGGGCAGTAACTAACAAAGCACATGTCTGAAAACGGTTACTGTGCAAAGCAACTGCACTGTACATGTGAGTGAGTCTGAACAGCATGTTACAAGGATCTACCAAGTACTTCTTACCAACAACAAGTTAAAATACTGGACTGGAATAATTCTCAAATGCATTGAAGTGTTTTAAATGAAAACTGAGCCGTATGCAGATCCTTTTCATGACAGGGAATTGGTTTGGGAGAAATGTCTTTGCATTTTCCAGTGGCCTCAGTGAGCTCACATTGAGGAGGGCAAAGACTACTATGACTTCTTTAAGGATTCTCTAAAGTCATGACTATGACTTCCTTAAACTGTGTTTTTAAACAGATTGTAAGCTTGCTGCAACTATGGCTGAAGATTAAACTGGTCGAAACGGTTAGGAAAGAAAGTTACTCAATGTATAAACAAAAGAAAGGAGTAGTCCATAAACTTGGACTCAGCCTTGGGCTCCCAGGAATTTGCCACCATCTCTCTCTCAGGACAGGAACAGTTCTTGATGATAAAAATGAATTCAAACGTGTACTCAGGAAGCACCATATTATTACTCTCATGTATTTGCGATTATATAAACTTTTGTAGAGGGACTTCAGATGGCAGAATCAAAGTGCATAAAATTTTAGCTTCAACAGGCAGAACAAACCAACATTTACTGAAGTTGTAATTATTCAGCCCCAATGAGTGGGTACATGCTCAATTACCACTGTTCTTTATACTGTTTTTCCCAAGCAAATGAAATCTTTTGAAATGATCAAATATCTGCAGCTATCATTTTTTCAACTATTGCAGTCTGGCAATTCAGATGTCATTCAAAATAAATCTGTGGCTGGACTCCATGTGGTTTTTTTTTTTGTTTTGTTTGTATCTTCAGTTTGATATGTTTGAAAACAGACTTTGCTTTTCATAAAATGAAACTTTTCCTTACAAACAAATGACAGAAATCAACTTCTCTGTTTAATATTTCATTAATATGTATCTTCATTCAGCTGAATAGGGCTGTTATGGGTATTAACCCCTTCACAATTTCTTCCTCCACTTCAGTTCTAAACTATAGTCTAAGCTCTATTTTACTTTTCTTTCCCAATACATAAACAACTACAGAAAGTTTGAATATATGCAGTCATTTGCTCATATCTGCATACATTCATATGCATAAATACACATAGCACAGAAGGCGAAACTCAAAGAATTGAGTTAAGAAACGGAAATTCTTTTCAAGGCCTGAGCTAGCTTTGAAGGTAACTCACTGAGCTGTGAGGTAAACCAAGTACTACATAAATTTATATACTTATTTCCTTCTTAAAAAGAAGAAACATTACCTTGCAATCAGTTTGCAATTAATACACTACCTTGTTGGCTTGCAAGGTCTGAAGTAAGCACAGGATTCTTTTTTGTTCTTCATCTAGTTTGTGATCCTTTTTGCAGAAGGAGGGAATCTGCTATTTGGAAATTCCATTTACAAGCATTTTCATATCAAAATAGGTATCTTCACATGAAAGTCAGAGGAACCTTTTTTTTTGAAATATGTCCTTTTTAAGTTTTTCAAAGAATTCTTTTCAGAAAAGGCAAGCACCTCATCAGCTTTCACGCACACAAATCTTCAAATGCTGTTTTTGAAGAATTGCATTTAAAAGTATGTTCAAGCATAAGAAGCTGGAAAAAGTCTTTGAATCTGAACTACAGCTCATCATAATCTGGTTAAAATTATCTCCAACACCACCTGTCATTATTAATGCAGGAAGAGAGGTGGAAAAATACCTTCAGCCCAGCTGTATTATTGCAAATAAGGTCCATCTGCTTTCCACTGTTCTGTCATACAATAATAGCAGTTATATTTATGACGGATTTAGGATTTTGCCTGTAGTAGATGAATGTGTAACTGCTTTTATTAAAAATGCTTTTCTTTGAGGGTGTTCTATCATCTTAGCAGACTTTATACCTAATTTTTGGTGTGGAATCCTCAGTCTTTGATACATTCTATTGCTAGGTAAATTATTTTTTCCAATTATTTTTATTCTTATTTAATATATATATATTCATACGTATATACATACACATAGAATCATAGAATGGTTAGAGTTGGAAGGGACCTTCAAAGTTCATCTAGTCCAACCCCCCTGCAAGAAGCAGGGACCTCCCTGACTAGATCAGCTTGCTCAGAGACTCATCCAGCCTGGCCTTGAACGTTTCTAGGGATGGGGCATCAACCACCTCTCTGGACAACCTGTTCCAGTGCTCTACAACTCGCATTGTGAAAAATTTTTTTCTAATATCTAATCTAAACCTACCTCCTTCTAATTTAAACCCATTACCCTTTGTCCTATCACAACAGGCCCTACTGAACAGCCTGTCCCCATCCTTCCTGTAGGCCCCCTTGAGGTACTGGAAGACCGCTATCAGGTCTCCCCGGAGCCTCCTCTTCTCCAGGCTGAACAGCCCCAACTCTCTCAGCCTGTCCTCATAGGAGAGGTGCTCCAGCCCTCTGATCATCTTCGTGGCCCTCCTCTGGACCTTCTCCAACTCTATTTAGCATTTTGTGTTAAATGGTATAGCCATGCAGAATCTGGTTTAAAGCATGATGGCTATAAGAGCCATTTTATAATAGTCATAGTAAAATATTTGTTATCTGCATCCTTGAATGAAATACATTAAAAAAATAAAATCCAGAGAGTAATACTTAATTTCTAAAAGAGAAAGCAAGGATATTTGTTAAAAATAAATGAAAAGAAAAAGCTTAAAAGATAAAATGCTTGCTTGCTTGCTGTTATCATGGGTAGTGTTCAATCACAAGAAGATTCAGAGTAAATAATGGGTGTGTCTACATTAGCTAGCAATGCAGTACATCAATCCAGGGGCTGTGATGTGAATTATTCTCAGCTTGCTGTCTGTTGTGCAAGTCTATATGAAGTCTAGTGACTTTGTTGACACCCATCAGTAAGATTTTAAGCAGACAAAAAAAATGTAAAAGAAGCTATTAAAAGATATTCTTCCGAAATTATAATTTGTGCCCAGAGTAGAAGAACAGAAAGAGTATAATACCTGTGAAGTTAAATGCAAAAGCATGACAACACAGACTAAAGACAGTATAAGGAAGTACTTTGTAAATGTATTAAACTCAGAAAAGATCTTTTCATTTCTAGACTCATTTCCTAATTAAATTCCAGTTAAATTCCAGTTAAATCAGCCAAAAAGTCTTCAGTGCCAACAGATGATCAGTGTGTTGTATGATCACTCAAAGATGACAAGATCACAGCAGAAAAACGACACCAATTCTTTATTTCTAATGGTGCTCACTACAAGGATTTTTTTTCTTTCTTTTTTTTTTTTTTTTTTTCCTTTTGGGCATGATTCTTAAGTGTCATAGACTGGAAAGCCAGTAGAAAATACATGTTAGAATAAAGTGATAAAGCAAATCAATACATGATAAACTGAATAGAAACAAATTACCTGAACAGAATTAAATTCACTGAAGAATGAATACATGCAAGATATGCAAATGTCTGACACTTCAAGACTTTCCTGATTTCTACAATAAAAACATTTTCAGGATAGTCAGAATTGGAATAGATATGTGCAAAAGAGTTGCAAGATACTGCAATGCTGAATAAATGCTGAGAAAACCTGAAGGTAGCTTCTTGTCCTTTTAGTCTGCAAAGAGCACTTTAGGAATAGTTTTGAAAAAAATCTCAGCTCAATACTCAGAGGTACTTAAAAGCCAAATAAAATGCTAGAAAGTATTAGAAGGAAATAAAGAACAAACCAAAATGGCACTATACCACTTTAAAGCCATGGTGCAGCCCCACTATAGATAATATGCACAGTTCTTGCCTGATCCACAAATATACGAAGCTGAAAGAAGAACTTTTCAAGTTTTCAAGATGCAGAAAATGGGATAAGGTTGATCAAACAAGTGGAATGGCTTCCATAAGAGAAGCAGCTATGACTATGGAGAGGAGAAGTTGACAGCCTATGTCTCTACAGCATGGAGAAGACAGGGCCATAAACTTATACATGACAGATATGATGAAAGAGTGAATAGTTTTTTTTTTTATTATTATTATTTCTCCTACTAGGGTTGCTAAATGAAATGGAAAACTAAAAAAAAACGAAAGGACTTTCTTTATGCTCTACACATTTCAGTTGTGGACTTCATTGCTATCAGGTTCTTTGAACTCCAGAATTTTAAATGAAGTAGAACAGTTACCACAGAAATTTATGGAAGAAAGGTTTGTTATAGGCTACCGAATAAAATAAACTGGATGCAAATTCTTGCTCAGAAAGTCCTTAAAATATTGATCAACTGAAGATGGAAGGATACACAAGAAGAAATAAGTCTATTTGTTCTGCTGTAATATTCATTTCTTAACCACAGACACAGTACCAGACAAAATATCTATTTCCTGAGATTTTTGTTCATTCTTGTTTCTTATACCAGTTAAATAAAAGTAAAGAAGTAAAAATGAATATTTTCACCAAATTAATTATAGATGATAAGAAGTTCAAATTTGGAAGATACAGAATGCTCTCTTCTCTCAATTCTCTCCCACTTAAGGTACTGTAAGGTATCACATGCACAGGCATGACAGTGGTTGGTGTGGGCTTATTAATAATAAGCATTTCTCTGGTAGTAACTGCTTCAGATCATATAAAATATTCACGTTTCTGTGAAACTTGAGTTTTTTCCCACTACTGGTATTGTGACTGACTCATTGTTTTTCTCCTTGCTTAGCATGCACAGATAATTTTCCTCCTGAACTTATACAGCAGCACAGATCCTAATGAATTATAATTATTAAAATACACATTTGTAAACCTCCCATTACATGATCTGGGATCCTTATAGGATTTGAACACGAAGAAAATTACAAGGGGCATTTTTCTTCATGATAGGGAACATTTTACTGTGTGATCCCTTGCAGCAAGTGAACTAACCCCTGGGAAGGATCAAAGAATTGAAACATAAATTGTCAGGAATCTAAATGGCAAGGGATGCAAAGTAGAAAACTTGAACATAGCTCACAGCTTATGTAATGTTCTAAAAGCAGGCACACTTAAACTTATTCAGCAAGGATAAATCCCAGAAATGTAAGCCCAGCACTACGAATAGTATGTGACTTCTAACCTCACTACCCGTGGGACAGGTAACTAAACACAGGAAACAAAGCCATACAGAGACTGAAAAGCTATCTTGCAGGAAATGAGATGTAAAACAGTTAGGGCTATGTACCAACACCTTGAATCTCACCTTAAGGTTAATTGGTAGTTGTTGGAAAATACACAGCATCACTGAAATACACACTTGACATTCGAGCTGACTGAGAAGGCTAGCCATCCAGTTTATGTTAGCTGTTACTACCATGCTAATAACTCATTGCAGCAATGAGCTGCTTAAATTGACAAAGTCAGGTCAGCTCATGTGGAAGGAGTGAAGAGGACCCAAGTGCCTGATCAGGCTTGCTTTTTGGCCATTTTTAATCTTGAAGATTTTGCAAAAACCTGCAAAAATTTGTGGCTAAGGAAACTACTTTGGAGGGATATTCTTTCATCTGTACTTTGTTTTCAACTAACAATTTGCATTTAATTACATTCAGGTGCACTAGATTTAAAGTAGGAACATGCAACAGCAAGTTTGTTTTGGCTTTATGCCTGATATATGAATTTGCATTAGTAGGATTGACATTTTTCTGCCATACTTAAAAACCTTTGTGTAAGAATGGATAAAGTCAGCTAGAATGGTACAAACAATTTTAAACAGTAAAAGAGAAAAAATTCTAAACAACCTACAAAACGTTAGAGAGAGCTTTCTTGATCATAACTTAATGAATTCTAAATAATTATATTTAATTAAATGAACTTACATCAGAGAATGCTGAGTTACTCACAATTTTATACTATGAAGAGTTAGAGTTGACTGAAATCATATAGTACTGTTAGCTGATGTCACCTGAAACAAAAACTCCTTCCATCCAAAGCCCTGAACAATTATTGACTTTTAGGACTTCACATTGCAAACTAAAAACAGAATCTTCATATTCTAACAGTTCAACAAATATCTCCTGAAAGTTTCAGGTGTCTTCTGCAGTGATGCCAAGAAAGTACTAAGACAGGATAAAGTATATAGAAAAAGTCAAGTTTTCGACTGCTAAAAGGAAGTTATCTTTTAAAATCACTCGGGATTTCTCCACTGATTTTTGAAAGCTTTTCAGTAGAAGCAAGGCAGCAACATAGCAGATTATTTCGGTTTTGTTGATTTTGTCAGGATGCTTTGTCAAATACTAGTATTATAAGTCATATTTCAGAGCAGCTTCACAGAAATAAGGTGGGTTTTTTCGTTCACTTTCACATTTTTTTTTGAGGAATAAGGAACAAAATTTATATTCTGTTTTACAACTTGATTTAAGAACTGTTGGAAGAAACCATTATTTTACCCTTAAACTTCAGTGAATGTTCTTTATCTGATTTCTGCTACTATGCATATGTGAGTGACAGAGCAGACATTTGCTTGGTGTGTTCCTGACAATATAGCCAAGTCATTCTTTGTGGTATGCTGTAAACCACAGAACTTATTTCACATAAGGCAGTAGAAAGATTTATTATAGTGTTTTGCTGAATCTCATTTAAACCAATGTCAAACTCCTGACAAGCCTCCAATATCAGACAACTCCTTTAGGCTGTTTGGGCATTTTCCACATACCTCATGTTTACAGGTCCTGGCCTGTCATGAATAACATATTTAATAATAGTATCAAAATAAGATTTTTTTTTTTTTTAATGGCAAGAAGACTATCTTCATTGAAGTGAAGGCAGACCAGGTCAAACTTAACTTTTGAAATAACTCCCCTGAACTATTTGTACAAAATGGAGCAGGTCTTACACAAGTCGTTGGGAAGACCTACTCATAGCACCAAGCAGCTATATATGTAGGAGGTGTGACTGAAATGTGGGAGACCTAGCTTAGGTACTCACTTCTGAGTCAGTAAAAAAACTCCATGTAAATGCCTCCTCCCTGGCAGTCACCTGGACCGCAGGAGTATCCTGGGAGTAATGTCTCTGACCACTGTAATGCTAAAAAGATGAAGGTTTAATAAAAATTGTTTAATAAAACACCCTTAAGTTTCAGCTACTGAGCAAATTTCCAAATCTTTTCTATCAAGAAAAAGGTCTGTTTTGTATTGCAATTGGCATGAAATACAGATATCAATTTGGATCAGATGACAGTACAGTGTGTTGAAAGCTGTGCTGTCTGCAAGTTTCATATCCATCTTCAAAAGAGGCCAAATGTGATGCACTGTTTTATAAAAACTGGATGAACTCCCTTCCAGGAGGCTTGGACTAAAGGTCCCTCCCAACCCAAACCATTCTATGATTCTAACTAAAGCTACAAGCTACAACAATAAGGTAGTGCTATATTTGGAAAGTTTAGCCTTGTTGTAGATTTTACCTAATCTGATTGTTAATGTGTATTATAAACCAAAGTATTTATGGGAAGAAACATACACAATATTATTTCTTTTCATGAGTCATCTAATATAACTCAGTTGAAGCAAAAAAAAAAAAAAAAAGGAAGAAATCAGTTCCTTACTTCAGAGTTCTACTGAGTTACAAATGACAAACAACTTTTTATTGTGCTCATCTCCACCACGGCTCCAGTGAAGGTTCCAATTCACCTGAATAGTAACAGTCTTTAATCAATGCAGTGAGGATAGCAGACTCAATGCTGCTGTCTGTGGATTTGTATCATCGTTCTTCTAGCTGTTTTTCTTTTCTGACAGGCTTCAGTCACTTCATTTTCTCACATTTCTGGCTCAACAGTTCAGAATGAAGCTGGGCTGATGTTGCTGTAAGAATTGTTCAAGGTTTTCTCTATAAATTTCTTTTGCTTATACTCTGCAGGCTTCATATTTATAAGCTTCAATGGTTATTTTTCTCCCTGCTTTTCTGAAGTCATAGTAGTAATACACAGGATTTTGCTTTTGAGGCTTCAAGGCTAGCATATTAAAGTGACTGCTATGCAGTAAATATAACATCAATTTACACTGGATTTTCAGGTGTTTATAATTTAAACTAACAGGAAGGTCCCACTCAGAAAACTGAAAATTCTATATTATAGTTCAAATTCCTACTGTTGTGCTTTAATAAGTCATTTTTCAATAGAAGGCCATTTTTTTTTATTTACCATAGCAAGAATGTACATGGATATCTCAATCATTCCCCCTTCTTTTAGGATTACCTTGTAGATCTCAATCAAACAGTAAAAGCAGAATGCTTTACTTGTCAGAAATCAGTGTTTGGCCTAGCTATGGAAATGAAGCATAATATATTTAATTAGAGTGCTATAAAAACTGCCACTATTAATAAGTTTTGTTGTCATATTTTATTACAGGTTAAGTAATTATTGTACATTTCAACAGAATGAGCTAACCAAAATGAAGCACTGATTTAACAGATCTCTCATTGGGAAGTAAACATGATATTCGGAAAGGATACATTCTGTTCAGGCACTACGTAAGTTAGTCAACATCCTAGTCATATTTTACTGAACACTTCCACTTCTGTACAGGAATTAATATACATTTAGTATGTGTTTTTAGAAGGAAAATAAGCTTAAATTATACAGATGCATCTATACATACTGGTGCTATTCAGGTGACAAACAGCAGAGGTACGTGATAAATTCCATCTGCCTTAGAGTTTATGTATTGATTTTTTTTTTATATCACCCATCATACTAAGTGTGAATTATACACGCAGCTTTGAACACTCCACCTGCACTCTGCCCACTACTCCATTTCTTCCAAGATTACTTGCAACATATCACACCTCTACACAGTGTGAAATGTTTGCCATGTTTAATTCTAAAACCTATCTTCTAAGGTGCGTTTGTTTCTTCACTGAAAAGTTACAGTCGTTTAAGAGGCAACACAGGCTATACAGAGGGAGAATAGGGAGGAGTTCCAGCTTTGAAACCTTGTAACACCGTATCTAGAGAGAATTCGCACAAATTCCCGTAAGGAGAACAAACCTGTTTCCAGTGGACAACCATTATTTCAGTTTGAGGGGCCTAAGAACACTGTAATTTTGATTTTCTCAAATAGCTGCCTCTGCAGTGACATTTGAATTGACCAGTAGCTAGTAGGCACTGTTTGGCATGGGTTGTCCAATAATTCCTAATAAATAACATGCTAGCTTCCGCAACTTCCATGGAAACTGTACCTACATTATGTCGTAGTTTAGCCCCACTCAGGGCCAAGCTACAGTCTCTCACTCACTCCCTCCAGCAGGATAGAGAGAATTGGTGAAGAAAAGGCAGCAAAACTCGTGGGTTGAAACAAAACAAAAATTAAGAGAGATAACAGAAGAAAACAAAACAGAGATGGAAAACAAATACAGTACAACAGCTCACAGCAAATCCTGATGGCCAGTTTCCTCCCAAGAAGGAGGAGACTCCCTTCATCACCCTCCTCACTTACACACTGAGCATGATGTCACAAGGTGCAGAAGAGCCCTTTGGCCTTCCACTTATCCCAGCTGTTGGATAATTAGTAACCTATCTCAGCTGGGTGCCTCAGCCATAGGGGCCACCAGCTCTAGCTCCTCTCCCAGCACAGGTGAAAGTTAACTCTGCCCTAGCCAGAACCAGGACACACTGCAATATAACTCTCATCCATGCAAAATAGGTTATTACTAACATAAAGACATACTACAACTTTTCAAGTAAAGTGACCTGAAGAACTCATGTGCTGCTTCACTGCCTGTATGTTGCAGGAGCTCTCAGCCTTATAGAAAAACCGTCCTTGTGTATTCCATACACTGACACCTGCAGAGCTCTGTTTTACCATCTGTTTAGTGTGCCAAACATTACAGTCACACACACATTCCGTGCTCAGATTCAGCATTGAGAAAACACAGCTTTCATTTTGTAGATCATACTTACCAGGTCTACTCTGTAATGTCTGAAAACTCAGATCAGCTCAGTGCATCTACCCTCACTACATATTAGGATAGGGAATAGTCTGATACTACGATCTGTTTTACTTAGGCACAGGAAGACTTGCAAGTCTTACCCAAATTTTAACAGAATTCCTGCAGTCAACATGAAACTGGAATGCATTGATTAACTTTCAGGACCAAAGATTGGTCTACGCTGTAAATTATATTCTCATCAAATTCTATGGCAAATTTGGTGCTGAATATAACCCTTTAACTTATGCCATTCCTACGCATCATACATATCATAGAAGTTTATCTGTAAAGTGTGAACATACATTTCAGTGCCTTATTTAAGCCCACTTACTTTGTTTAGTAATAAACTCGGTTTTAATACTAATTAAGCTCATTCTTATGCAGAGATGAGAACTTGAGTTTTGTTGTTTTAGGGACCTAGACTAGACTCTCCAGTACTGTCTAAATGTCTCCATTCCAGAGAATGGCATTTGGCAGTTAGTCACTTATTCATATGTGATGCTACTGGGAAATAATTGATGCCATAAGTATGCAGGGGATCATTGCGTCTACCTCCTGTCAACATCTTTCCCAAATGGCAAGGACGTTTTGCTTTTATAGTTCCTGGCTGCAAAGATGAGGCAGTTGGCAGAAATGCAGCCGTTATAAAAGGGAAGTAGTTCAGACAGGGCAGGGAAGCATAAAAGAAGATACTGTCTCCATCTTTTACTGGGAAGAGATTTAATTCCCCATTAATACTCTAGCTATTTGCAACGGCAATTTGGAATCTCACAGTGGCATCTGTGGCCAAATGTCAGTGCTTAAACCATGTGTACTCTGAAGTTCTTCTAACAGTCTGTTCTTAAATATAACCTGATACAATTTAAGTTGTGCCAATATGACAAGAAGGCTGTGCTACTGCCTTCTACCTTAAAAAAAGAGAATTTTGGTGGCCAAATGTGCAGTATTGCTTTGAGCTTTCAACTCCCAGAGAGTGAAAACAAAACCTCTCCATTCATACAACACTCAACCATAAGAGCATCCAGTCCTTTTTTATGTCATAGACCAGTTTTGGAAGCTTCAGAGGAGAGTATGTGCAGGCATATATCCAGTCATTCTTCGCTGGTGCATTCTTCCAGATTTCAGCATTTAGCAGTTTACAGACTGACCTGCTCTCGTGCTTCAGTCTCTGGCACACTGCTGTGAAACTTGGAAACTGTGGAAGAATGTACGGCATTTGTATGCTCCAGGTCAGGCAATGGCTTTCCCATGGGGTGGGGGCAACAAGAAAACTGTCAGTGACTTGACAGTCTTTCATCCTTTGCGTTCCCTAATTCACTGGGCTAGATGCTCGTCTGATTCAGGCACTGATCTTGCCTCCTACCCTTCCTCACCCCTTCCCCATGCAAATGCAATCCAATATCAGAATATCAGGAGAGTATCACTGAAGTTCCAAGAGTTTTCTTTACCTCATGTCAGGGATTTATGGCACAGAGGCTTGAGATGTGCTTTTATAAAAATCCTCCAAATGCCATAAAATTACACTACCATGAAAGCTGGTATGAGGGAAGAAGAGAGTCAATTTTTATACATATGTTTTAAAGTAATCTCAACTAAAAAACTACTAGTAATTTACTATCAACTGCTTTACTTGCCTTAAACCTTATCTCTTAATCTGATTGTTCTGGTTTTGTTTGGTGAGGGGGGTCTGTAGGAAACTGCTAGAAGTCGCTCCCCTTTGTTCAGTGGACTTGGGCGGGCCTAGAGTGGACCCGCTGCTGGCCAAGGCCGAACCAATTGGTAGCAGAATGTCCCGTGATAGCGCCTCTGCGATAACGTATTTAAGAAGGAGAAAAACAGAAAAAAAAAAAAAGAAGAGAAGATGTGAAGCAGCTAAGCAAGAGCTGAGAGGGGGAGGTGCGAGCCTTGTGGGCCTTGCAGGCCTCACCCTCTGGCCTCCCACCGGGCAGCCGGCTGGGCCCAACTCGGGCCGGCCCGGCTGCAAGAAGTGGAGAGGAGATGAGAAGTGAATGAGATGTAAAAAGGATTCTAAGAGGCATCTGCCAGCCTGTTGTGAGGAACGGCTGCAGGCGCCAAGGTCAGTGAAAAAAGAGGGGGAGGAGTAATGCGGCTCCTGGCCAAGATTCCCCTGCAGCCTGTGGTGATGACCATGGTGGAGCAGGTTGTCCCCCTGCAGCCCATGGAGGTCCACGGAGGAGGAGAGATCCACTTGGAGCCCGTGGAGGACCCCACGCTGGAGCAGGTGGAGGCCTGAAGGAGGCTGTGGCCCGTGGAGGGCCCGCTGGGGCAGCTGTTCTAGAGGGACTGCACTCCGTGGAAGAGATGACCCACGCCGGAGCAGTTTCACGAAGGACTGTGGCCCGTGGGAGGGACCCCACGAAGGAGCAGGGGAGGAATGTGAGGAGTTCTTCCCCCGACGATGAAGCAGCGGCATGAAACAACGCGTGATGAACTGACCGCGACCCCCATTCCCTCTTCTCCCTGTGCCGCTTGCGGGGGAAGGTAGTAGAGATAAATGTTAAGCCTGGGAAGAGGGAGGGGTGGGGGTAGGTTATCTTGTTCTCTGTCTCATTCTCCTGCTAGTTTTAGTAATAAATGAATAGTTTTCCCCAAGTTGAGTCTGTTTTGCCCGTGATGGTAATTTTAAGGATTTCTCCCCCTCCTTATCTCAAACGTCGGGCCGTTTTTCCTTATATCATCTCCCCCTATTCTCTCAGAGGATGGGGGGAGTGAGAGAGAGACTGCATAGTCTGGTCCCGATCAGGGCTGAACTATGACTTTACCTTTTAATTTCTCATCTTAAAATGTACATACTTTCAAGTTAAAATGGCGAAAACCAAATAATTTAAATTTATTTCCTATGACTAACTACTCTGAAGTTATCATAGAGATTAAACAGCTGAAAGAACTTTCAAACTATTTTCAGCAGTAAAATGGTTTCTGTAAATATTCCTCAACACAAAAGAGCTACTTGGCCAATTTTGACAGCCAAACAGCTGCTCTAGAAAGATACATAAAGTCTTTTAATGAGAGAAAAAAGATACCTGTTAATTAGAATTATCTAATTATTTTGCATCAGAATTATCACAGATATGTAAATATGTCAAGTTTTTGCTTCTGAAAATAAATGAGGGAATATAGACTGGCAACCAAAAGAGGCCTGTTTTCTACTCAGACTACTTGCTAAAATGTCTATCTGTGTCACATTTTAATTTACAAACCAGCAAATGTACTTACATATTAATATATAGTATTTAAAATGAAAAATAACTTGGCAAGCCCATCTAATTTTATAAAGGCATAATTTAAATTTTATGGATTCTTGAATTAGTATTTTTAAACCTTAGTGGTTGTGGCTATGGCAAATTTTAAAAAGAGTAAATGAATAAAGAAGCAAACTTAACTATTTTGCCTGCTAGAGAAAAGCAATGTTAGTCTGGAAACAAATTATCATAAAATTCTTTTCTTAATTTGGCGGACCTCAAACATTAATTTTAATAGAAAACAGCTTTTTCTTTTATGTTATTTAGCATTATTTAATAGGCAGAGTGGAGCCTCTGAATCAATTTCCACTGCCAAAATTCAACAATTCATGTAGAAAGTTTATTTCTTCAGGATAAAATGCTATTGAAGAATTGTCTACATTTTTTTATCATTTAAAGCATTTTGTTTGATTTCTTCTCTCTTTCTCCAAGGAGTAGTCTTGGAAAAAAGGTTTAGCTAAATTTGGCTCAGCTAATTAGAATTTCTCCTGAAATCTGATGTAGCTGAAAATCAGTTCATTTAGTTAGTTAATCCATGTGGTGGTGTTCAAATTAACCCTGCAAAACAATGTTCATATATGATAAAGTATATGCTAGAAATCACACTGAGGTTGTTTCATAACTGTGGTTTTAAAGATGTCATCATCAATATTGTTCTGGTTTTGCTTAGTGAGGGGGGCCTAAGGTGGTAGCTTCTGTAGGAAACTGCTAGAAGTCGCTCCCCTTTGTTCAGTGGACTTGGGCGGGCCTAGAGTGGACCCGCTGCTGGCCAAGGCCGAACCAATTGGTAGCAGAATGTCCCGTGATAGCGCCTCTGCGATAACGTATTTAAGAAGGAGAAAAACAGAAAAAAAAAAAAAAAGAAGAGAAGAAG
>WHYT01015948.1:52381-70464 GCA_009806455.1 Tetrax tetrax | reverse complement strand
AAGGAGGCTGTGGCCCGTGGAGGGCCCGCTGGGGCAGCTGTTCTAGAGGGACTGCACTCCGTGGAAGAGATGACCCACGCCGGAGCAGTTTCACGAAGGACTGTGGCCCGCGGGAGGGACCCCACGAAGGAGCAGGGGAGGAATGCGAGGAGTTCTTCCCCCGACGATGAAGCAGCGGCATGAAACAACGCGTGATGAACTGACCGCGACCCCCATTCCCTCTTCTCCCTGTGCCGCTTGCGGGGGAAGGTAGTAGAGATAATGTTAAGCCTGGGAAGAGGGAGAGGTGGGGTAGGTTATCTTGTTCCCTGTCTCATTCTCCTGCTAGTTTTAGCAATAAATGGTTTTCCCCAAATCGAGTCTGTTTTGCCTGTGACGGTAACTTAAAGGATTCCTCCCCGTCTTTATCTCAAACCTCGAGCTGTTTTTCTTATATCATCTCCCCCTGTTCTTTCGGAGGGTGGGGGGAGCGGGAGAGAGACTGCGTAGTCTGGTCCCGATCGGGGCTGAACTTCGACAAATATATAGGAAAGCACTGCTGATTTAATTACTTCTTTGTTACTTTCCATGGAGAATATCCCCCTTTCTGTAGCCTGTTAAAAATTTCACTCTAATTTGTATCACTGTGATACCGGGGTTGGCAACTGAGAATAGCAAACACCTATTGGAAAGTTAAACTATGTATAACTAGAACTACAGGTCTAAAAACATTGCAAATAATGTTTTGTTAAAAATAATAATGGAAGAGTATATAATAATAACAGAAATGTATTAGTAGTTGTTGGTCCATAGTATGTATTTGCCCATTTGGAAAACAAAATTTACACATAGAAAACTTCACTGTTATGTTATAAGAAAGATGAACACACTAAAATGAATGAAATTAATTTTTCTATAAGGAAAATGGAGGAGAAATATTTCTGTCTAGATATCTAGTAAAAATATGATTCCAACTTAATAATACTGGAGCCTAGCTGAGTTTTATTTGCCCATCTGAAGCAGCCCAGGCAAACATTGCCAGATACTCATGTTCTTTCACTCCCAAATTGAATCCTAGATTTGTATTAAAGTTTACTTTCAAAGAATAGACTGTTGTCTAGGAGATCTAAACAGCATTCATGTTTCCTTTCACCACACTAGAAATTAGTCAAAGCCAGTACGCTTGACATGCTGAAAGATCACAGATAGGTCCCTTGTGACTCTTTTAGGGAAGATGCTATATAAATATATTGTGTTGTTACCGCACTGAAGAGACTGTTTAAATTCTCCATTGCTTGTAGGTCAAAACCAGCAGATTTCATGACACAGATCCTATATCTCAAGTGAAAGAGTAAAAAATATTGATTCTTCATTATATAAATTTCTTCAGATACTGAACTACTTTGCATTCATGTGCTTTGAAGCAGCTTATTCCCTTCTTATTCCACCAGTTTACAAAACAAAAAATTCTGGCATATCATATTTCTTATCAAAATATGTAGTTACATTCCCCACATCTGCATCTATTTTTACTTTTCGTAAGTACTGAGTGTATGTTTCTGATGTGGAACAAGTGCACTTACAGAAGTTGAAAGAGGTGATGCTAGTGCAATGGAAATGGATTGTTAGGGAGCGCAGCCTCTGGAGGTGAATACTGTGTTTAAACTCCAAGAAGGAATTGTAACTTCTCTATCTTTCCTTTAAGAACAAAAAGTCCCACAAACACTTCAATTCTGTCCCAGTCACTCATTGTATTTGAAAGAAAATTTTTTAAATCGTATAATTTGAACACAAAACTTATCCTGAAATGTCATACTGCTCTTAAGCATTCTCTGTGAGGAAAGTCTGGCAGATTTTATTGTTCCTCATACCATTTATCATTTGGTATCTTTAATACCAAATGCAGTAAGCAAATCCTGTATGCCATGAAGTCAGTTCACATTATTTTTTTTCCAGAAGAGAGTAATTACTACATTTCAAGTAATACAAAGGTAATTATTTGTCTACATCTGTGGTCATATTCTCAGGAATATGACTGTCCTTTAGATTATTCCAATCTGAACATATCATAGGCTAGCCCAGGAGTTTACTTTTTTAAAATTTCTGAAATAGAGCCATACTTTGATGCTTCACCCTAACACTGATCCAGAAAAATATTTGGTAGGATTTTGAAACACAAAAGGAATAAAAACTAGATTTGTTAATTTTCCAGCATTTTCCCCTTTTCCCATGAAGCACAAATGACAGGCAGACATATGCCAGAGATTTTTCTTTGCCTGTAAACATTTTGCATTTGTCAGTGCTGGGTCACAGAGATTGCGGGGAAAAAAATTATTTTTGCTATAGTAGATAATCGGTGAAAGTTAAATGTGGGTGATAAGAAAGGATGTTCTCTGAGACAAACGCCCGCACTGAAATCAGTTGAGTCATTTGTGCATAAGCTGCAGCTTTGTAACACTTTGAGCAGTGGTGGAATAGGATTTCAAGTATTCCAGAACAGAGGAAAAATCTTGAATGGGGTTACAGCTTTTCCAGAAGTAGAGTCTAAGTGGTAGACAGACTAGCTTGCAAAATTCAAGATAGTGTTAGCTTTTATTCATTCTCTTTAAACATACAAAGGTTTGCCATCATAGTATTCAACAGCACTCGCCAATATAATCTTATGCATAAACATAATATCGTAAAGCATATTTTTCTGATTTCTGCATATCTAACATCATACTCTTTGAGCTATCTTCTGACTGAAGTATCCTGTCTGCTACCTAGAATGCCTAACTTGGGGAAGAGTGACATGTGTGATAGTTACTGATGCAGAATTCATAATTTTGATTTTTAAAATGAGATCCTCATACTGTTTATCATGGAGCTTGGAAATGCCCTGAGGAAAATCACCTTTGGGGATGGAAGGAATAAAGTGATTGTCCATGCTGCCTCAGTCCTGATATTCAGACTGAGAATTGCCAATTAAGCCTAATTGTGATAAATTATGTTTTCTTTATTAAAGATAACAGAGGACTACTGTCCAACAGGTAATAACCCTAAACCACTCCTCTAACTGTGGTTAAAACCTCAGGTTAAATTTAAATGACCATAAATCTGACATGCCAGTGCTTCATCTACTATACCATTATTACAGTATTCAAATTTACATACACAATTAATTTTGGCACAGTGTAACACATTATTTGCATCAGTATGGCTAACTAGACTTTCTACTGCATTGTTAGTTTTCATCAGAATATAACTGTTCTGAACCTGTGTTAAGAAAGACAGAGAGGCAGGAAATGCTTTCACATTTTTGTGTTATTTCCTCTTTGTTTTGCCTTCAACCAGCCCCTGTAGCAGACAGCATTCTGAAATACGCAAGAATTTTGAAATCATCCAAGTATAAAGTGCACAGTCATAATATTGATACTATTTGCATACTTCCTTCCATATGAGAGAAAAACCTAGCCAAGACAAAGCAATCATTGCTGTTGGACTTATCAAAGCCTAGATATGGTAAAAAGTCCCCCAAACCCTTCTAACTGGAAAAAAATAATTTCCATTAGGCAAACATATTCATTACATGTATCCATAAAAATATTTATTGGAAATGTCTCCAAATTTTCAGCAAAAACCAGTTTCTAAAAGTCGTATTTCCAGTCCTTCACTGGAAAGACAAAACAGGCCTCTGTGAATTTTAGTAAACAGATTGTTTATGTCAAAAGTTTCCATAGAGATAAAAAATGATAACACAACAAACAGCTGTACTCAATAGCTCTTAAAACATGTGACCAGCACTGAAATACGTAGGAGCCAAACTTTAGAGACTCCTTCCTCAAAATTTTCATGGAAAGTATCAACTGACTTTCCCAAAGTCAAGCAGCAGCAAAGTTGTAAAAAGAATAGCGAGCTTTGTTTCCCAGCATCTTTAGGTTGCATATGCATTAATGAAAAGGATATGTCAGCATAAAGGAAGATATATATTATAATTTGTGGAAAACTCTAAACATAAGAGTTCTACTTTTGAACATAATGGGATCTTATTTCAATGAATAGCCATACGCAGAGAGAACTTGCAAAATTCCAATAAAACTACTACGAAAAGAAATTGAGTTTGCATTGAGGGATATCATTATTTTAACTGGCTTTTCCATTTCCAGTTTTGCTGACATGTATTTTAGCTGTCTCCTGTATTGTTTCACAGCTGGGCTACATCTATTTTTCATGTATCAGTACGAACTCCTACATTGCATTCCAAAGTGGCAAATTTCCAACCCTTAAGCAATTTGAAACATATACACCTTAATTTCTCAAATGCCATAAGGCCAGTGATTTTGGCAAGTGCAATGATTTCCATAAAAAGTGCAGGCAGATTAAATTAAAAATATTTTTTTTTGCTGTAAATACATTTACATTATGCAAAAGGCTGAATAAAACTCTGGGAAATAGCAAATCACCAGATAAATATCATAAATAGTCTATTTTCTCTAACAATCTGTCTTATAAAAATAACTTTTAACATCTTTGAACAATTACATCTTAATCCCAATATGCTTTCCCCATTTCTGTTAACAAACCCTCAATGTTCTCTCCAAAGCAGTTTGCATCACAAAAACCATGTTCTATCACTAACAGTATTTCTCTCAGTTGATCTCACCATCTAGAAGGACATTTTTTGATAGTATGTTTTATCCTAAATACAGATCAGAATACTCAGCATTTGAACTATTGGACTCAGTAACATGAAATAAATTGATATATCTATGCAGCCTTTCAAATGAATACTCCCTTGACATTTGTGTGAAACTCTGTGTGTGCATTGAGTGCAGACTATGATAGGGATTGAGAGACAAGTTTATCAAAGATTCATATATTTGTGCTGACAGTTGGGTTTTTTTTCTTGTTTACTCCAAATTCAAAAGATATTTTCAGTTACCTAAAACTCAGTGCATGATTTCAGCATTTAAAAGTCCAGAATGGTACATAGTAAGATTCTGATTTTCCTCTTCTGGTATGTATAGCACCATTTAATGATTCAGATCCGTTTTTCTGTGATATAATTTTAAGACAAATTCCACTCTTTTAAGCTCAGGACATGCTTTTGAGCTTGCAATTTGAAACTAAATTTAAAGAACAGGAACTTACTACAGGTGGTTTAGAATGACTCAAGTACAAGCAGATGCTATCACAGTTTCTTTAAATCTACTTTGTATTAATGTTTATAATTTCAGAATTAAAGAGCGGCAGTTTGAGGGAGGTGATTCTGCCTCTCTACTCTGCTCTCATGAGACCCCACCTGGAGTACTGCGTCCAGTTCTGGAGCACCCAACATAAGGACATGGACCTGATGGAGCGAGTTCACAGGAGGGCCACGAAGATGATCAGAGGGCTGGAGTATCTCTCCTATGAGGACAGGCTGAGAGAGGTGGGGCTGTTCAGCCTGGAGAAGAGAAGGTTCTGGGGAGACCCTACAGTGGCCTTCCAGTACTTAAAAGGGGCTTATTAAAAAGATGAGGGCCTGTTGTGATAGGACAAGGGGTAATGGTTTTAAAATAGAAGGAGGTAGATTCAAAAATTTTTACAATGAGAGCAATGAAACACTGGAACAGGTTGCCCAGAGAGGTGATGGATGCCTCATCCATGGAAACATTAAAGGCCAGGTTGGACGGGGCTCTGAGCAACCTGATCTGGTTGGAGATGTCCCTGCTTCTTGCAGGGGGGTTGGACTAGACGACCTTTAAAGGTCCCTTCCTACCCAAACCGTTCTATGATTCTATGACACACTGAGAATATATATAATCTGCTCAAATTCACATAAAAGGATTCATATGTTACTTTTTTTTTCTTTTAGTCTCCTTTTTTTTTTTTTTTTTTCCAGAAAGGCACTGCCTGTGTTATGAGACTGGTGCTTTCTTAGTTACCTATGACACATTAACCATTGCCTAAAGTCTGATTCACAGTGCCAGATGAGCTTAGGTGTTTGTGGAGACCCACCTTCCCCAGAGTAGTCCCAAGAAATGATGGGAGAGGGAGAGATTCCTCATCAACCAAGCAAAGAAAGGAATTTAACTGATGGGAAGGAATGAAGATAAGAAAGCCAGACTCTTTTCTGTAGGACCCGGTGAAAGAACAAGAGGCAACGGATGTGAATCAAAACACAAGAAATTCATCTGAACACAAGAAATACTCTTTTACTGTGAGGAGGGTGGTCAAACACTAGCACAGGTTGCCCAGAGAGTCTTAAGGATCTTCATTCTTGGAGATACACAAAACTCAACCAGACATGGTCCTGGACATGCTGTAGCTGACCCTCCTTGACCAGTGAGGGTGGACTAGATGATTTCCAGTGGTCCCTTCCAACCTCACCCATTCTGTCATTCTGTGATTCTGTGATTCTGTGATTCTGTGATTCTGTGAGTTGAGGTCCTCTAATTCTAAAAACCAGATTCTGATTTCAAGGGCACTGAGGCAAATCTTGGAAATCTGCTGCCTTTCCCTGAAGTTAGACCAAAACAGGTCAATAGGTTTCTCAGAGCATGATTCACAGCCCCATACAAGCTTAGGCATCCATGTAGACTCTCTTTTCCAATGAAGAAAACAAACCAATTTTCTCCCTTAAAGAATTAACAAAATTATTTCATCCCACTGAGTATAAAGTACCATGAATTAGGGAAAGAAAAAAGGACAATCTTTATTCGAGCTTCTGTTTGATTCCTATACGGAAAAAAAAAATTAGCTCCTGGGGCTCCTCTGAGGACACGTGGCCATTTTATGCCGCTTTTGAAATAGTCTGATAATACTGGGATGAAAATTCATATCATTTCACTCAATCAGCTGCTATGTGAGTCAGAGAATAGTATGCTGAGCAACTAGGTCACTACTTTGATAGCTTAAATTACACTAAAAGGAAAAATTCCAAACCCTCAAGCTTTAATATAGTCTAATGACATGCACTTTGTTTTGTTTTGTTTTGTTTTTTTTTTCCCTTATATAAGAGACAGGGCAAGATACAGGTCATAAAAAATAAGAAAAATCTGACATTACAGTGAAGATTTAATACTGATTGTTTTCCACTGCCAGTGTAATGAGGAAAATAAAATTCCAGCTACTACAAGCCAAGCATATTAAACAAACACAGTTTATCTTCCCAAAAAGCACTGCATTAATTGCCCTGTCAAGTATTAGTAGTCAAATTGTATCCTTTAATGAGGAAAGTGTTAAGAATTAAGAAAAGTGAAATATCTAGAATAAGAATCATAAAGAATATGAATGAATGACTTACAGTAAGAATTATGTACAATTTTTCAGAAGTGTGATAACACAAGATAGAAAAGCAAATCTAAATAAGAAGAAAGGAGTAAAGATAGTAAAGCATAGTAAAGCCAGTATAAAAATGTGAATAGAAAAGCAAAAGACACATCATAAAGAAGCTACATAGGTTTAGTATAAAGACCTCGATCACCAGACACAAAGACAGCTGGAAAATATCAGTAGCAATTGCACAGAATTCACTCAGTGGAAATAAAAATGTTATTCTATGTTACTCATTTCTTCAAAGTATAGGATAAAGTCTAAATAGAACATGAAGGGATCATCAAAAGCTCAGAGTAAGGTGGAAGAATTTCACAAAATGTCATGACATAGCCAGAAATGCACAAAGGCAGTTAAAAACATACCAAGAATTTTGAAACTCAAAATCAAAAAGCTGAAACAGGAAGCAAAATGTTCTGCTGAAAAAGAAAGATTTTTAAATGTTCTTATTCTATTTCCAGTGAAACAAACTATTAATAAAACAGTATTTACAAAAGCACTGAAATTCCACATTCTTCATTATTTCTAGATGCAAGTGGGAAGGAAATTAGTCACGCTAAATACCAACAAGTCAATGAAGAACTAGAAGATGTGGTGACTGTCATTTTGTGGAAAAAAAGTAAACCTTCAATCTCTTTTTATTTTTAAACAGATATTTTAGAAAAAAATGAAATAATGAAATTTGGTGTGCGTCAACGCTTTCTGTATATATCTGTATATTTAGTCAAATGAAGAAGTGTTGCATGTTAGCAATTTTTTCCAGCCTGTTGGAACTGGATTGTTGCTAACTCTATATGATAATCAAATTATTAGTCCTTGTTGCCAAAAGAACTGACAGATTTCCATTTACAAAAGAAATTTGACATGAATTTGGTCTCTTGTAAGATTTTTCTCAACATCTCACAGAGGAGAGCTGGTTGCAAATTCACCTAATGAAATGTTTGCCATTGGCAAACATCAATTTGAAGAAATCAAGATATTTTGTACAAACCTGCCAATTTCCACTGAGGCTTTTGAAGACAAGAAGGGAGACAAAGCTCCTCAGACCCCCTGATCTGCCTGTGGGCTTCTGAGACTCTTGGTCCCCATGTTCTGAATTATAGGGCCATACCTCCACTCTCTCAAGTCTAACTAATATGATTTTCATGGTGTATAACTTGAAAAATGATGTATGCATGAAGAATCAAGAATATTATTACTTCTAAAGAGAATACTGCTGACAAATGACTTTATAGTGTGGTTGGAGATTTAGGGTTGACTTTCCCAGGACAGAAAGAAAACTTGAAATGTCTCCTATGGCAGGTAACTGCCATGTCACCCATGTAACCCCAGTACTACTATGCAAAATTAAGAGTCAATGTTCCTGCGGGCTGGCTCTCTCCTTGGCCCTGTGAGAACTGCCCAGGGTGGCACATCCTTCACACCAGCAGATGACAGCAAGGCTGTAGTGATGTGTACCTCCCCTCTAGCCCATCATCAATACAATATTACAGCAGTTACTCTCCTCAGTTCTACCCTCGATGGTGTCTGAATCATGCTCTGAAGAGCCTACTGCCAGGCATTGTATAGGACTGTCATCTGACATCATACAGTTTTTCTCCGAGTTGTATATCAATGTTCATTGAGTCAGCCCAAATGTTTGAATGAGCAGAAGTTCTTGTGGACAAGAAAGCAGAAGATGTGGTGGAGCCATGCAATGAGGAGGATGGTTCAACTCCAGAAGCTACCTGGAAAGCATCAGCAGAGCTGATGGGCAGCAGAAATGCAGCAGGAACTTAGCCCTGAGGCAGTCGCAGGGTATGACTGACAAACAACACTTGCTGGGACACATATTGGAGTGGTTGGAGTTGTACAGCAGGGAACTGCGGTTGAAGAGGAAAAAGGCCTGGGTAGTTTGGGTATACTGAATAGGTATGAGGACAGGGGCTATTCAAGTGAGGGAGTGATGGATGAGCACGGGGAGGGAAGGGCTTGGGTGGACTGTGGCCTCCAGAAAACAGAGAAGCTGAGGATGGAGATCTTACATGTAGGGGTGATTGACTGGGCCTTGCAAGCAGTTTGGGTTAGTGGAGGCTGGGTGTTGCAGGATACAAGGAGTTTGAAGACAAGACGGAACGGACACATTGCTGTTACATCTACATCTGTTTCATCTGCACCTCTGAAACTATCTAGAAGAAACAGACAGAGGGAATGGTCCTTTGCCTCCTGCTGATGACCAGTGTCCTTTATTTTATCTCCAGACGTATGTTAGCCTAAGTAGTAAGCGTAACTGAAGGATCTGTCACTTTGGACCCTGACTCTTATTCATTAGGTATTGTAACATTTATGGCATTGTAATGTTCAAGTGAGTTACCCCTTGCAAACAAGGATTTCATAAAGCTTTGCACCCTTCCAGTTACTGCTAGAACTATGTCTGAGGAGTGGTGTATACATATAGTTAGATTTCATATAATATAATTCAATAAATGTAGTCCTGTGTAATTTCTTTATGCTTTGTTTTTCTGTTGATGGGGAAAAGACAGAACAAAACTATCCTTTATCTGGAATTTTCTCTGACATAAGGATGAAGGGACCCTTACAAAAATCAACCATGTTGAGATGTGTCTTTACCTTTAATGTCTGTTAGTTGTTAATTGTTGCCCAATTGTATTATTTTCTTATGGATTAAAAGAAAGTAATTTTTATAGTCTCCTTCTGAGTTATCAGATTAAACATAGTATCATTAGACAGTTAAACATTCAAGGCTTCTGCTGGCACCAGTGACAATTCAGTATGAACTAAGGACTTCCTGAATTAACTTTATTAATACTTAAGTCTTTCCTCACTGTTGATTCTGTCCACTCTCAAACGGGACTGGAAAATTCAGGATATTAAGGCTCAGAGAAACAAAGCAACATCACGCCTACTGCGGTTCTCATTTAGCTGGACCATTATTATGTCTGTCTGTTGTTCTTTATACACTATCCGTTATGATTTTACTTCAAGAAATGGAAAAGTTGACATGTGTTACACCTTGAATTGCTATAGAGAAACAGCACTCTATTACTGGAAAATTGAGAATATAATAAAGAAATCTGAGGGGTGATTCAACTACTAGAAAGTAAATTATTTGATCCCTGAACAAGATACACACTTTCTCATCCTGTGAGAAACTAGCATCCATGTTAACCTGTAGGAGAAAAGTAGAGTGATGCAATTTGGCAAATAGCCAGATTCACCTATCACTAGCTATACAGCTGCATATAGTTTGAAAATGGTTCAGCAGCTGCACAAACTCAGTTTTACAACAGAATTTATATAATTCATCCATGAATAACTGTGACAACAATTAATACCTTCCAGTAAGTTCTTATCTTTTTTTCATGGGCTCTTTACCTTTAAGAGTTCTTGCAGTTTCACTAGAAAATAAAGTGGAGGTAATGTCATATAATCATACAGACGTTCACCTGCAAAACTGTAAATGAGGGATTTAGAAGACACTGTCTTCTTCCTGAAGATAACTTCAATGTGCAATATTTGTACAGAAGAACTGCTGCAACTAAAGAAGACAAAGTATTGCACTGACTCCAGGTCCTTTGTTTTGGCACAGACTTTGGTTAAAACCCCATATGTTTGATTGTTTTGTCCTTGGGAGAGCAAAATCAGAGGAAAATAATAAGATTCTCATGCAATAGGATGTTCAAAGAAATATAAGAATCAGTGCCAGAAGTTGTGGGATGGCAGACAGGCAGGCAATGTGGAAGAGGTCCATGTGATACTTTTCAGCTATACATTCATCATGCCTGATTATTTCAGTTCTGGTTTTCTTCTGCTGTTACTCTTGCCAGCATTCATAGTGGTTTTCTGACGCAAACAGATTTCAATTGTGAACTATGGGCTAAAACTGAAAATTCATTTGCTCTTGCAATGCAGGTCTTTGTTTGAAACCAGAAGACCAGAAACAATACAGTTCATTTTGGAAATATGACAAATTGAAGGTGTACCAGATGTCATCAGAGCCTTTTGAATAATGTTTCAGAAAGGATAGGAATCTATAACTTCTGATTTGTCTGACAGTCAGTTATAGTTAGGCAAGATGGGAGGGGAAACTATGAGAAAAAGACTTTCCTAACACTCTCAGTCAAACTGGGTACCTCTTTAGGAAAGTGTAAAACAGGATAAAATTAGACAAGATCTTGACTCAAATGAGAAATTTAAGCCACCTCAAATTTTGGAATACTTAATAAATCTATAATCTGTAGCTCATGCTTCATAAGTGAGACTACAAGAAACAAAAGTCAGTTTAAAAATTGAATGAAATTCAAAGAGAACTCACTCCTGACCAATAAACCCAACTCAAGTTAGAATTAAAGGGTCAGAAAATGCAAGATTCTTCCAGGACCATCTGCTAACTGAGAAACCTCCTGACGTACAATTTTCCATTTCTGTTTTCCCCTTTCCCTTCCTCCTCTTTCTTCCTCCTTTTTCCATTTTCCCCTTCTTTCCTCATCCTCTTCTCCATTTCCCTTTCATTCCTTGCCTTGCCTTTCTGCCATAATATTCAGTCACAGGTATAAAGGATGCTCCAGGTTGTGAAAAATAATCTGCCATTCTGAAAAAAATGAAGTTCTTCCAGTTCACACTCAATGCTTCAGTCACTGCAGAAAGCGGGGAACCGTTGTAGTGATAAGGATCATGGAGCCCTAGTATCCTAATTGTTATCCCTTTTTATGGTCAGCTGTGTGAACATAAAGAAGACAAAAACTGCAGTGATGCTGGGATTCCTATGACTTCCTGCTCCCTGCCTAGAGAATTTTGAGGCTCTGCCATAACATCACTATCTCCTGCATTTAGATAAATCAAGAAAAAAAGGAGTGGAAAAACATGTGGCAATAGATGTTAGAATTTCCCAGAGTAGATTAGTGTGTATTTTGCTATGTACTCTGAGAGTTCAACATGACAGATGACAAATACGACAACATGAGGACTCTATGACTGCAGTCATCCTGCACTTTCCTTACTCTCTCTACACAGAATCTGATCCATTATGACACACTTGATTTTCATCAGTCTGCATCTCTACCTCCAGGAGAGAGAAACATGAATCAGAAAATACTTCTTTGTATTTATTATTCCTAGATGAAAAATGGTCCATGAAATGACAAACCTGTTAATCTGATCTGGCTTTGAATTTTTTTTCTTTTTCTATTTTAGAAAGTGTATTTACTGAGATTCTCAAAGCTTAAGAGAAAAAGATTAAAGATAGAGCTGGTACACAGCTTTCAATCATTAAAGCAAATGAAAGCAGAGCAGTATTTGAAAAAAAGAAATGGTACCTATTCGCAATGATGGGAAAAACTCAAACACATGGGAAAAAAAAAACACCCAAGGAATATTTTGGAAACATATTTGGTTTCTAGGCAAACTAAACCAAACCAAACCAATTAACACTAGTTTAAAAATTCAGGTAAGAAACAATAATTTTTACATTAGCAATACACATGTTAGCTATACTTTTCCATAACTGTGGAAAGGTTTAAGGTTATTCTAAATCTTCACAGCAAGATAAAAAACATCTGTCTCAAATCTAATTTGACATCATTAACACTTTTGATGCTAGGTTAGTCACAGCTGTAATGCCTGGATATCCTTGCCATTGCCTTCTCAGATTCTAAAATGAAAATAATAAATTAAGTTTCCTGTGGATGGAAGTTTCCAGTCAATGACTGTTCTGAGGATATAATGCTTTCATTTATATATTTATTTATTATCCAGGAAAAGAACTGCAGATCTGTGAGGAAAGATTCTTTCGAATAGATGGCCTAGAGGATTCTGAGAAACCATATAAATGATATTTCATAGAATCATAGAATCATAGAATCATAGAATATTTCATGTTGGGGATTTTTGCTTAGTTGGGGTTTTTGTTTGGTTTTGGTTTTGCTTTTGTGGTTTTTTTTTTTTAATGAAAGCCGTATTTGATACTAGTTTAATTTTTTTCTTTGCGAACTCTTCAACTCTTTCTTTCTGAGTGGGTGGATGATGGAAGGACTTTCTGTAACTGAACAGATATTTAAAATATATTTTATCTAAGCTACAGATACAAGCAAAGGCTTGGAGAATATCTCATTTATGTAGGTAATTATGGGATAGAGACATAGTTCTGATGCTTGATTAAGCTACAGTGGTGTTTGACTCACTTCTTAAACTTGCACATAGAATTAGGTATATCATTGTTAAGTGAGAACATCACAGCCTTGTTTCTAACTGTCGTATGAAACTCTCCTTTGGAAGACACATCTGTCTTAAAAAGCAAACAGGCAATAACACCTGCAGGCATTATCCCATCCTTGTAGCACAACAATTCAGCCTAGGAGAACGTTTAATGCTGGCATCTAGGGACCATATACATTACTGATAATTAAGATTGAAATGTTTAAATGTTTAAACGTTTTAGGATCTGAGTTATCAGCCAGGTAAATCGGAATTTCTGTTAAGAAATCCTGATGTGCAACCATCCTCAAAATAATGTAAGAGCATACATAGTAGCTCTTTGCACAAATGCCAACAATTGCCAGGTAAGTTTTGTGCAACAGAAAACTGGGACCAAACAGAAATCATTCATATTGATCTATTTTAACACAAATACATACAGAGTGAGTTCTTCAGCTTTAACCTGAATCTTTTTCTGCCTGGAAGTGGAACATACATATTTCTAACAATTTGTAATTGTGGCAGATCAAAGGCCTCTTTCCTCTGGACATGCACAGGTGGCTCTGAGGCGACATTCGTACTGCCATTTTGTGAGACGGATAGTGACAAATGCGTTGTATCTGAAATCCCAGCAGACTGAGGATTCTTTTGTTTCATTCTGCATGGGCTATAAATAAGCCATGTGGCACAAAACAGACTGCTGAATGAAACAAATGCACACACACAAAATAAATCAGAGAAACCTTAGCAGTTTACAAATGGACGTTTTCAATAGGATCCAAAGAGAGAGACAGAGGGTTTTTTACACAAATGTAAGAACAGCTTTACTGCTTTCTACAGGCACTTCTGGGAAGAAGCTTCTATCAAATATTCATGGTAGCCTCTTGTCTACACAAGTCTGGTTGATGGAGTAATAGTGTCGACTCACCTGGCACCAAAACTCAGCCATTTTCCCTTTCCCCGTCCAGTAAATCTACGGCTGTCAGTGATAGGAGCTGATGGGAAATGATAGCCTTATTGAGCTGCCTCATGAACTGTAACTCATTTGTTCTGAAGACCCAGACTGACAGCCTCTGCATCTCTTCCTTCCAGTGAAATTGAGTATAAATCACTTTATCATTTTTCCCTATGACAGTTTATCAGAATTCTGGAATTTTATATGAAGTCATAGAGGCTGGTGGTAGAAATAAGACTCACAGTCGATCTTGTTGTTGGAGAGCACTGCATCTTGCAAGTTTTAACATTTCCATAAAAAAACTGCAATTTAACTTTCACTAACCAGACACATGCATACACGTATGCACACACTTGACCCAGTGACAGAGAGGGAAAGCTAATCAGGCTCACTTCTACTGGGCAAATAATCTAAGCTTATGACTCCTGTGAACTTACAATTTACAATTAATTTAACTTCTTTTAGTTAATTTCTCATTTTGACTTTTAAGTCTCCTAACATATTACCTAACCAAAAAAAAAAAAAAAAAAATCCTTCACTACACAATACTACTTCAGTGGAGAATAAGCTCTCCACTCTCTTTTGTTTCCATTCTTATCAAGTGCAAAATAGAAAAATAGGATGGGTATATGGGTATACTAAAAGTATTTATGTAGATTGTTGCTCTAATCTTGAAACTGTTCTTGAATTTATTTAGAAAAATGAAAGACAATCACCAACAATTATGTAATGTTGAAGCTATTTAGTTAATACAGGACAGCCAGTTAAGTTACTGATTCATCTTCTTGCAAAATCCTCTATGAGTTGATATGCACTATGTAAATATTATTCATTAATTCCAGCACTAAAGAACTTGCTGTCCTTAAGCAAATAGTCATCTTTATTAAAAATGTAAAAACCATCAAGCTAGGCCCATAAAGTCTCTTAACACGAAGCAACAAAGGACAGAGACACTTTGAAACATATGTAAGCGTGTGAAATAAAATTACTTACACTTCTGACTTTACTCATTATAAGTTCAAGAACACTTAGGGATTTGATGTCCACTGTCTAGGAATACAAATCACAATTAGGAGTCAGATTTTTTTTTTGTTTGATTACATCGAACTGAAACATGTCTCCTTGGGCCCCTGGAAGTGGAGCACAGAAGGCTACCTAAGCTGAAATGATTGGATTTTGGTTTCTTTTGTGCTCTAGGATGAATGAATTTCTCTAACTGATTATTTTTAGCTTTTGAAGCTATCATATAAAATTCTATTTTCTTGATCCCTGTGGGTACGTAGTCAAGCATGTAAACCCTTCTATATAGGTGACAGGATAGGAGGTAATAATTTCTGTAGGTGGATGACATAACGAAGCAGCGTTAGCTAATATGTACTCTGTTCACTGCGTTCATTTTGGCAAGGTGCAGCTCTATGGAGGTGGACCACACAGATCTCCCTACTTACCAGCCACACTGAGCATGGGAAAATTCACAGTTGCTATATGCAGTATGCTATAAAAAATAATAAACTAAAGCCATCATAGTAGCCATAACATGGCTCAAAACTGATACCATTTAGTCATTAACATTTATGCCACAACGTAATGCATGCCTAAATCTAGCTTAAAGGTGGTTCTCCAAGAGCAAAAACTTTATGCAACAAGCCACCAACTTGTTCCCCTTAGAAGGTATGTTAACAGCAATAAATTGCAATTGAAAAGGTGTTTGAATCTCATACTTGCACTAGAGCAGGTAATGAGTATGTGTCTTAATTACTTTAAACAGCTGAATACTGACAACAGCTGCCTATTTTCTACTCTCTTAGCACCGACTACAGTCATTCTTAACACTGACCTGGGCAACAGAAACCTCCCCCACCTTTTGTTATTAAACTCCATTAAATGTTATTTCATCTGCTTTTGTATCAGTCTCAATGTATCATTAGACAATGGACACTTGCTTGCCCCATTAACTCTACTAATGACATGGAATTTTGCACACCTGATGGATCAGTAAGATAGAAGAATGTGCACACAATATACAGAAAAAAAAATATCAGAGACAAACCTGAATTAAATGTAAAGTAAAAATAAAATACAAGGAACACTGTGAGATCAAGCTTAGGGTGATAAATAGCACTTCATGAAATGTTTAAAAAATTTCATATTAAATCTGATGCCAAAGGCATCAAGAACACAATTCACATCCATGACATGAACCTAAACCAAGAGTGGATTAAATTTGAATGCATTTGGATCCTTAATGATGGTATTTGCAGGAGATGAAGGGGAGCGTGCATAAAAGTGTCTAGGTTCGGGGGGGGGGGTTGTTTGTTTGTTTGTTTTACAAATTAAAACACAGGGAGTATTTGCAGTCAAATGCTTTAATTTTCAGATCTTACTATTGAAATACAAATTGTTAAAATAATCCTGACGGAATTTCTCCTCTTAGATACCTTAATGTATAAAGTTCACAGTCTTGTGCAGACTTCAGAGCTGTACGAAAAACAATTCCAGAAAGGCAGCTGAACAAATATTTGTAAGAAATAATATTGTAGGGCATAAAAAAGGACCTACAACGTGAAATGGATTTTCTTTTCTGTTCATAAAAATCCAGGCTATACACAGAAAATACTACGCATATGCAAATTTAATGCATTTACATAGTTGTCTATTTTTTGAAAAGATTGTAAGGCTCTCATGAAAAATATTATGGTTTTGAAGTCTGTTTCTGCCTTTAACTTATTTCAAATATGCTGACATTGTACATTACCTTTAGGTCAAGAAAAAGTCAAGTGAGCAAATGTCCAGAAAACACACTGCCCTGTAACTGTCATAAGATTATTGCTGTTTTCATGTGGAGAGTTTTAAGGGCTGTTGAGATGAAAAAGAATTATAGCCAAGTCACTTAAGTGTCATGAATTTTCCACTGTGCTTCAGGCGTGCTTTTTGGGAGCTTGTGTGCGTCTTGCTAATAGCTTGACCTTCATGGATTATTAAGATGGAATTTTATACAATGGAAATGCTGATAAATTTGAGCTAAACAGCATACTTCGAAAGGGCTATGTTTAACGATGCTAATTGCAGAGGTTTTGTAAAGCAAAATGGTATCATAATTGCAGAGAGGATTGAGATGATGGCTGTCACACAATGGTATGCAAGCAAGTCTGTCTTAGCATTTTATGGGAGGGTTTTCTTGTGCTGGGTAGCAGATATTCTTCTCTGCATTTATTTATGGATTGGAGAATACACAAGAGAAACAAAAAGCCTCTTTCTTTAGACACTCATGTGCTCCCACCCTAAAGTGAGTCAGAAGAATAATTTTTCTGAGCATATTAATCAGACTGATTTTCCTTTCATCTACTTTCCAGATGGAAATATGTATATTATAAGCACAATTTCACTGCTGGTAAAATGATAGCCCTGAAGGACAACAAAATTACCAGAAAAAGGAGGCAGGTAAATGATATCAGGGCAGACTCATCTTTGTTGCTGTAGATTAACTGTAGGTGCTGCATGAGGGTCACGGGTTTTGATCATTGCAAAGGACTGTAAAATTTCTAAGCCGAAGCACTGCAATTCAGCTATATGAGAAAGGCATCTTGATATGGAGGGAGACAACTGCAAAATTACTTCTGTGAAAGACAAAATAGATCTTTAAAAAAAAAAAAAAAAAAAA
>WHYT01015948.1:19870-41558 GCA_009806455.1 Tetrax tetrax | reverse complement strand
AAAAAAAAAAAAAAAAAAAGGTAAATCCAGACAGATTTTGGAAAGATTAACAGGCTGCAAAGCAACAACTGGCAGAAAAGATGAGATCCAAAAACATCTAGAGTTCAAAAACAGAGGAGGTAGATGGTACAAATCCTTGAATTTATGTATGCATAATCTGGACAGTAACATTTCACTTGTTGAATATTATATTTTTTCAGTTGTGGTAATTCCTGCCATTTGTCGCATTTTATCTTTGCTGCAGAACCCGTCTTTACAGGACACCAAACAGGAAGCATGTTTAAACAACTGATTCCAATATTTCCTAACAAAATGTTCTCTTATGACACATCACTTGTAAAATTGGGAGATACATTTTTTTTTGCCTCTTCTTCTGTGTTTGATAGTATAGTGATTAGACAATTTAAAATGAATGCGAGGAGTTTAAATCCCCTCAGCCTGATTTAGACTCTCCCATCACTCAGATAAATACCATCTTTTGTCAGCTATAAATTGTTCTGAAATAAAAGTCTCTCAGCCTCAGCTGCTGAAATTTTGGGTAGATCTAGCAGCAATACATCCTTGTAAGTCCGTAGTTGGAAGCTATTCCAATTTGTAAAATTATAAGTTATTCACTGAGTAAGAAATGAAAGGGGGAATGATGTCCATGATCCTGTGATTAGGCTTCCCATATTATCATAGCGTGTCTCTATTCTCATCTATCCTCTGCCTTCTGAGTGGAATCAGTCCCCTGGGCTCCACTGTTACTGCAGCTCTCTCAGAGGGGAAATTTAAGCTAAAGGTTTTTTTTTCCTGATACTGAGATCTGTATCTCTCTCATGACTCTTTCAAGTCCATACCCTTTGAATTCTTACATATATATACACACACATATACACACGCACACACATATATATACAGATATCTTTCCAGATTCTCAGAAAGGTACAGAAATCTCCCTGCAAACAAAGTTGTTGGTTTTTTTTTCCTTTGGCAGGACTGTTTGTTTTTTTTGTTTTTTTTTTGTCCTGTGATTGAGTTACAGAGTTCTTGTATGTCTTCCTTTAGGATCCCCTTTGCTGTGTACAAATATTTTAGATACTAGCAGTGTCATATATCTATAACTGAGTCTATGCACTGCAAATATAGTTCCATATCTAGTCCTGGATTCAGTCTCACTTAACATAATTATATCCATAAAATATTAAGTCTTCTTGGAAGCAGATCTGAAGAGGAAATAGTTCATTTGCCTGTGGATGCTGGTGATTATGGGAATGCCTTACCATCTGTGTCTCTTCAGGTTGTGATCTTGTCAGATCTCATAAGGTAAGCGGATTCTGGCCTGCATAATAATTGGTTGGGAACTTTCCAAAGAAAATCCCAGGTGCTAAGGAAAGCAGCACTGGTGACTCAGTATTTGGCATTCTTCCCTCTGTTCAGTAGCAGATCAACGTCTTAGCATAATATTGAGAAACCATTTGGTAACTCGATGTGCCAGCTTCCAGGGGAGACACAATTGGTGCAGACAAGACTTGCAGTTATTAAATATTTGGGGACCTTCTTGCAATGTGAGAAGGCAAAATAGAATTTTGGGATATAAACCCAAGATTTCAGTTGCATAGTAAACTGCTGAGCTGGCTGGGAGGATTTGGTACGTGCCATCATAAAAACTATTTTAGAGCGCTGAATGAACAACATGAACACACAAGCTTACGTGGTCTGGGACAATTCTTGAAAACTACTCTGGACTATTGTTAGTAATGTTGGCATTCTTCCTAGAAAGATAGGCCAGAGTTTTTAGATGCAGTATAATTGGATTATTAGGCACTCTTAAAATATGTAATTTAGATAAAAGGAACAGTTCCCATCAGATCAAGGAATAGCCAGGGAGTTGAAATGCCTGATTTCTCTTCCTGTTCTGTTAGCACTGTGCCTGTGGCAAGCCATTTGCAAAGAAAACTGGACTGCTTTATCAGGATGCAGTTTGCACAACTGCTTCTAAATTATTCATGTGATGTTTCAGCAGAGTACCTTAGCCCGCATTAGCTTCTGATATATAATGAGTTTTAATTCATAATTACTATATTGCTTGCAAATGAAAGTTTATCAGGGAGGGGGAAAAAAGTGTCCTTATTAGGGCTAAGCACTATACATGCTCCTTTTTTTATCAAAGGAGTGACTGTTCTAAAGGAAAATTTATAATTATAAAGACAGTCTTCAGGAGAACACAGCTCTTACTCTATGTAGAAACTGGATAATGCGTAACAAATAACTTATGTCATAAACAGAAAAACTGTGGTACTGTTTTAGACCATAACCAGGACTCTGTGCACTTAATGTGGCAGTGGGCCTGGTGTAAAAACTGTGTATGATCATCTATTCACATTCTGTGTAACATCACCTTCACAAAAGAACAATAAATTGGGACATCCCTTTCCAAATGCCTGAATGCTAGCCTTTCTCCTTCTGAAGAGAAAATTACTTGTATATATTATAGAAATAACTCTTCAAGAAGAAGCAATTTAAACATAATTTTAGCCTTTCCATACTTTTTGATTCTTAGGTTGAGTATACTCTAAGCACTGTAACTAACAGCTGCTCCATGTGTTTCCCTAATGACCTTGACTTAAGGAAGAGGGAAATGTGAGATAAAAGTGCAGTGGAGTATCTTGTTTTGGCAATATTATTGCTGTTACGTTTGGAAAGGATTGCAAAAATTAGCTTATTTGGTACCACAACTCTCCAGAATTGTAACATTTTCAAGTCATTAAGTTGCATATGTCAAGTATATGCATGTCAAGCAATTGCATGTCAAAAGCTGAAAAATGGGAAGTCACCCTGGAAAAATTGAGCCCTACCCTGACATAACTGTTCTTTCTCTTTGCCCTTGCTTTCCATTGAACATAAAAATGAAATCAAGGCAGTTGAACTCCTTCCCTCTATTCTACCCAAGACTCAGTAAAATAAACAAGTGCCCATCCCTCTAAATTGTCTTTAGAAACTGGATATTAGGTAAACTCAAGAATACTCTCACTCAAAATTAGCACTGAGAGTGCTTCACTTTCTTCTGCTTTCCTTGTTCTTCCCCTTTTCATCTCACAAAAGTGAAATATAATTAAGTCTGTGACAAAAAAAAGTATAACAAAATATGATAACACTCATTCCAACAGCTAGAAATTGATCCTAAACACAATAAAAAAGTGGAAAGGAATAAAAGTAAGGGAAAAAAATTCCTTAACTTTGTACCAGTTAAAAAAGGTCTTGTCAATATACCACTTTTCCCCAACTATTTGCAATGTCCTTTGTTTTTGTTTTCTCTATGCTTTTACTCTCTTCTTTTCTTAAAACTGTCTGATATGTTTCCCTGTCCTTAAATATGGAGCCAAGGGACATGATTAGCCTTCACTTTCCCTCTGAAATGGTCAAGCAGATACCACTGAAATCAGAGTAAGAAAAGGCATGCTATCTTAATTAATTAGGTTTCAATTCCTTCACGTCTACTATGTCATAATGCTGTCAAGTCTCTGAAATATCTTCTAAACACTGAATTTCCATAGAATTTAAAATAGGGAGGAAAAGTACTCCTAATTTTTACCTATAAAAAACTGAACATGGTACAAGACTTTTTGGTCTTCAGACCTTTAAAGAATAATACAAGTCTAACTATAAAAGCTACAGTAATTATTTTTAAATATATAAGCACAATAGTTCATAGAAATTACTCCATTTATAGGTCTTTTTATTCCTTTCTGCGCAATTTTTAAAGTATTATTTTTGCTAATGCCGTTTTTAATCAGTTTTCCAACCATCGCTAATGAGAATAGATCCAACTTAATAAAAACTAGTTTACTTAAGAGAAACAAGTCTCACACACAACAATCTAAAATATCCAAGAATCTTCTGCCTATTTTCTGCATTGACACACAATACTTCATTCATGATGAGTTTTCTGTTGCTTGCTTTAGTTCTAAATCCCCACTTTCAGCTACTTTTTATTACAGTACCAAAACTTAAATTAGGATCTCAATATGTGTTGCTTATTTATGTTACATTGCTATTATTTGTTTGTTTAACTTTTGGACATAAAAAGGGAAGGGAATAAAAATATTGATCAGAATGCTTTTCTTTCACCTTCATTTGGGACTGAGAAACAATTAAAATAAAAGGAAGATGACTGAGAAACAGCACCCCTCCTTAATTTACAGAGACTAACTGGTTCTGTACCAGCAGAGTCCAAAACTCAGAGTTCAAAGCCATCATCAAGAATACTGGAATTAAAAGATATTCCAAACACAAGCGATACATTAGCAATTTTCCAAGAGTCATCTCTAATTTTGAGAACCTATTTTTAGATATTTAGGTGGCTTTATGAACTGGAATCGTAACTGAAACTCCATTTAAACTAGGACAGCTTTTCTAATAACATAACTCCAAAGTTCGCAGCAAAATCAAATGACAAAACAGTGAAATCAAACTAAGTAAAGCTAAAGAACAAAAAAAAAAAAGCCTCCCAAAATCCCATCACCATATGAACACATGGCTCTGATGCTGTTTGCAGACAAAACGTTATAATTTTCATTAGATCACTATGGAAGGCTAATACATTAATAATACTTATATAAAAAGTAGATTGATATGGCATAAAGTAATAATATTTAGTGAGACAGTTTCCATGGAAAACAGAGAGGTACAGTTTCAGTTTATACAAGTTGAAGTTCTATACAGGATGAAGTTCTATGGTGTTGCCCAAGACCGTACCTTGGATTTCCAAGTTAAATAGTTCTCTTCAAAACATGAAATTGACCATTGAAATGCAAAGCACACTTACAGGAAGTGAGATATCACATTGAGGTCTGCTACTAAGGACTCACAACAGCCTCTGGCCACAAATAAAAGGTACTATATGCAGACTCACTCTGGATGGAAGGCAAACACAACCTATAGATAGAGTATCTATAGAGATAGAGTAACCTATAGATAAAGTATCTAGCAAGTAGGTCTCAGCTAAAAGTGTGAATTAATTAGAACCTCTCCAATGACTGATCAGTGTGATATACTTATTTTAAAAATTTGAAATTCAAGGACTCCTAGACATTTTATAATTTAGAAACTGAATTTCTTCACCACATATATTTCCGTGTTTTATGATGAATCGGCTAAAGAAAAATGGTGTATCAGATTCAGAAAGTTGAACTGGATTCTTCAGCTGAAAATCACAAATTTCCATAGCTTGGGAGGAGAATCATTATGTTTCAAACTGATCAATCTTAATTCATCTTCAACTTACTTTGTCCCAGATCACAGATAATACATATGCTGTTCACAGAAAATATAATACGCAGACAATATATATGTTGATCATAAAGCACAGATAATTCAATGTTGTTGAAGACCAGAAGATTACTTATACCAACAAATACAACAGAAACAGAAAAATTACTAAATTAGAAATTACTGGATTCACTTAAAAAGAAAACACCTTAAAGCTATTTCAAGGAATTTGCAAACCAATTACAAGAACATTTTGAAAAGCACAACATCTGAGCCTTTCCCAGGACATGGAATCAAACACAAATATATTGCCTACAGAATAGATGGGAGTTTTTATTTTTTTTTTTCCTTATTGATTTTAGCAAACTTACAGAAACTTCTGATGAAAATGACCTGTTCAATTCCTACTGACAATAAGCATCAGAAATTCCCTAAGACAAAATCTCATTAGGAGTATTCTGGACCAGAGACAATCCATAGATTCCTTGTAGTGCAATGTGAACTACATAAAAATATAAGCTATTTCATGTTACTTCATGTAAGTCCAACAAAAAGTTTTAATTTGCAGTATTTTCATCTGTTAAAATAACTTGATTAAGCTTTGTATATGCACATGTGCATGAACATGGGTTAGCAGCTGCCTAATGTGACATCTGCTATGAATCCTCAATTGTGGCATAATATGCAGATTATATTTTACCTTCTCCCAAGTTTAGTTATGCTTCTTATATATTTTAATACATTTTTTTATAAATCTGGAAAATCAAATAGATTTTATTTAAACTTTTTTTTCTTCCACAAAGAAACTAGAGTTACTGTACTGTATTTTCAATCACTGTATACACAGTTTTGCTGATTTTCAATGGATCGTAGTGCAACCTCAAAATAAAAGGACTTCCAATGAAATAACCTTGCTGGCACGTTTCAAGAACACTTAGTCTTCTGGTTATTTTCTATGATCAAGATGGCAGGAAAGTGTATATCTCATTAGCTGATGAAATAACATTACAAATCAGAACTACTCCCTTTATATATGCCAACCTCATTTATTGCAGAAGACAAGGCTGAGTTTGTAAAGTGGAGAAATTAAGCTTTGTTTCCTAAAAGTGCACCACTGAAGGGGCAAGGGCAGGTACAGAAATATTAGATTTTTTTTTTTCTGAAGTGTTTTTTTTTTTTTTTATTCTGATTGTGCCACTTTTCTGGTTTTTATACTTCCATATTACTACACAGGTCACATGTATTAATCTGAAAAAAGTTGGAGACACTCCAAATGCATAGTAAATACTTAAACTTAAAGACATCAGAAATGTTTTTGGTCATACCATGAAATCCTTGTAACTGTTCTGCAGGAGAAAAAACAAAATACTGTGTTAGCACCATTTCAGAATGAAGATGGCTGCTCAGCTGCTCTAGAAATCATAGTGGCCTCATGGCATTCAACAGAGCACTGCCTGTTGACACTGTTCCACCCTGGTTGAGGATCTGGCGCTGAGAGGACAACTGCATAAGAATCAGGAGATGGAGAACTAAAGATCCAGAATCAAGAAAAATTCTATGGTACCTTTTCTAAATACATTTAAGTCTGATCCTTCGTCACTGAAAGCAACGTGTTCTGTGTAGTGATCTTCATCCATCTTCACGGTCTTTCCAGTGCATATATTCTGTGATGTCTTGCCATAACAGACAGGACAGGGATAACACCGCTGAACTATGATAGAGACTTTAAAACATACCACTGAAAGAGATTATCTGAGATATGGGGTGACTTAATGGAGCAGGGAAAAGTTTAAGGAGACTGTAACCTTTCTAGTAGCATCATCAATATGCACTCCATGTCATGTGAAAAGTAAGCGATATTCAGCCTCTCCATGTGTTGCAGCTACACTGTCCTGTGTGGGACAGTCTGTTCTGCGGTTTGCAAATCTGAGTCCTTTTGAAGGACATAGTACACGAAATTGTACTTTCCATTCTGCATGGAGATCTAAGGCCATGTTTACAAAACATAATGTAAGGGGAAAAAATCCTGTAATTATCTGTTGTAGCATATTTTGTAAAGGGTAGACATGATGACCCAAATAATTATAGTCTTCCTCTTCCATTCTGGGCAAAGTCACAGAAAAGCTGATGCAACATAAAAGTACTAAAGAATTAAAGGATGGTAGCATAATCAGTACTAATCAGCACAGTTTTATGGAAAACAGATCTTGTCAAAACTTCTGATAAGGTGACAAGTTCAGTCCACAAAGGAAAACGTTTTGACATAATACAACTTCTGTAAGGGCAGTTGTCTGCACAACATTCAGATTAAAAATCAGCACTATACAAAATTCCTTGTAACACATACTAAATGTTTGAAAAATTAGTTCACTGGCAAGTGCAAATATCTTGAGCATTTATCAAAAAGAAATTGCACATTCATGTTAGCAAAAACATGCAGATGATACAAAAATGACGGAATGATGAAGAGTAATAAGGAGTAGACGGTGCTACACATATACTTGAATTACAGAGTAAGGCAGACTTTTCAAAATAGTACATTTTAATATCTGAAGATGAGGAACTAAGAACACAAGTCACAGATTTTACGATAAACGCTTGTATTTTAGAAAATCATCCTCAGAGGGGATTTTGAGTTCTAGAGCCGCTAATGAACTACAATTCCAAGAGTAGAGTAATGGAGAAGAGAATAGATGCAATACCTGAACATATATGTAGGATATGCATGTTTGAACTGGACTTCTTGTTTACCCAGTTCTTGACACTGTTGAGAAAATTACTGGGAAACAGTTTTCACGTCTCGCTTTCAAATGGATACTGAGAAAGTGAAGAGAGTTCTGTGAAGAGCTCAAAAAGTTATTCTGGATCTAGGAAGCCTGAATTACAATGAGAGATTTAAGAGTCACAATCTTTTAAACTTAACCTAGTAATTTAATAGTAGTAATCCTTATAGTTTAAGCTTGGTAAAGATGATACAGTATGAGTAATGCAAGAAGGAAGACAATATAAATGTTACAAGGAAAATTCTGATCATGGAAGATGCTAGATGTACCAGAGAGGTATAACGAGGTACTGGCTGGAAGTAGAAGCTAAACAAATTCAGACGAGATAGAAACAATTTTTTAACACTAGAAACACCTACTCAACTTATCTAGAACAATGGATTTTCCATCACTTTAAATCTTTTAGACTACAATGAATTTATTTCTGTAAGATAAGAAGAAGCTCCATGAGTAATTGAAAAACTACTCAGTGAAATTCAAAGGATTGTGTTATTCAAAAAGTATCAAACTAGAGGATCATAACAGGCTCTTACAGTCTTAAAACTGTAAGATTATGTACATCTCAGATCACAAGTATGTAATTTTCAACAGAAGAGTACATAGCAAGTATAAAGGAGAAATTGCATAACATTTCAAGAAATACCTTCGACCTTTTTACTATCCTCCAACAAAATATGGGTCTATTTTCTCCCTCAGCAGGAGTTACCCTTTTAGTGACTTTTTCTGACAGATGATGTATCTGATGATGCAAAGTTGGACTGAATGAAAAGATTTTTCCATTAAAAAGCACCAGATATTCATGAATATCATATTCCTAGTATAACAAGTCACACTATTTTTGAACTGAGTTACTTAAATATGTTATCTTTACAGTAACAATAAAAAACTACATCCTTCTCATTTAAAAATATGTTATAGCTGTTACTGTACAGCATCCAACTTCTCTTGTAACACTTACAACTCTCTTTTTATCCTTACCTTCCTTCCTTTTCAAATGCAAAATTTTCACAGGGAGGTGAATGCTCAGAGTATTGTTACATTTTAAAATATATATTAAAAGCCACTACAAATGCCTTTTGACATTCGACAAGGGAAACACTTAAAAACCTATCTACCAGTTCATATTTGTACCAACACTGTAATGAGGCAATAAAAAGGAACAAGCACTGATTTTGATAATAAAGCAGGAATGCCCTAAAATATCAGATCTGTTGAGGAAAAAATACTTTTTATACTTATGCTTGTCTGCACAGAATCCTGTTTACACCATCTTTTATTATCTTGAGCCTGCCACCCACAAAAATCACCCCATGCACAGCCCCTCAGCATTCTCACAGACAAATACAGTCCTTATCCAATCTTCAGATAATTTTATATAGTCAGCCCTGAAAAAAAAAAAAAAAAAACCAACAAAAAAAGCCCATCCTATCTCCAAAATCTCATATCCATTATCTGAACTACTTAGATAGGTGTCTTAAGCAAAGACACTAAACATGTAAACCTCTTTACTAGAGGACTTGTTTAAGATAATTTTAACTAATTCCACTGAACATTCCCTAGCTTTTGAGGTTGGAGATAAAGATGTAACTTTGGCTATGGGATATCATCCTATGTCAAAAAAATTTTATTACACTTTTAAGAGTACAAGTTTGAAAGTCACATAATATTTCATCTACATGGAAATATATTCAATGGACTTTCTTATATTGTCCATTTTTATTGCTACAAGTATTTTTGTCTAAAGTGCTAGAAACTTACATTCCATGAAAAGGAAAAATTCTCGTGTTAACCATCAAATCAGTTCCCTAACAATATTTAGATATTTTTAGTGTTGCAGCATTAGCATAGAAATATGTTATTCTTCTATTTTGCATGTGTCAAAAAGACTTCTAGCAGTCCAACAAATTACTAACAATTACCATTAAGATGTAGACAGTTTTCCAAGATACTGCAGCATTTAAATGTTATAGCCTAAATCAGCAGACTAGGCATCATTTTATCTTCTGCCATCATAAGTGCATTTCATATTGGAAAGTCGGAACAAAGCCATGAAATAACCTATTCCGAGCCAAGCACTGTAAATGCAGTTTTCGATGTCTTTTTATATATGACAGCTTAAAACAAAAATATGAAATTTTAGCATTAAAATTCAAGGTCTAAATAGTCATCACTGGTACCTTTTTTCAAATAGTGAAAATGAAAATTTCTTCAGAGAAATACAGTAGTGAGACTTCTTAGGATTTTCCTTTCCTAGCTTAATATTTATTTTAAATTTATGCCTACCATTTAAGCTGTGCAATTCATGTCAAGGCACTGAAGACAGAAAATACTCTTACATTCAATGTTTTCTGAATTCTGCCTTCACTAGTTCTTATTTTTAACATTTCCGTTAAATTGTATTTAAAAAAAAAAGAGATTTCTCCTGAAACAGCCTACAGTATCTATAGTCTAAGCACTTTGCACACTGTAAGTCATTAGAGACAAAACCTGCAAAAGGGACTGGTGAAGGGAAGGTATCTCAATACTCAAATGAAGGTATATCAATATTCCCAGCAATCATTCACATCCAGGCTGAATGCTCTCTACCAATCTGGCCTATTAGTCCTTCATCTTCTCCATTGCATCACAAATCAACAGGTACATGCAATGTGGATACATTTCCATAGTCTGTAATCCTATGTTGCTAAAGGAAGAACTGCATAAACTACATTTTAAAAAGGAAACAAAAGAGAATTATTCAAATACCTCCTCCCCTCAACACTTTCAATATTGAGTATGGCAATAATCTGTATAACGACTACAAAGACAAGTAATCTTCAAGTGGGAGCAAGAACGCCTCAATCTGTTGGCATCAATTCACTGAACATTATCTTGCAATGGTGCTTCAAAGTAAATATAATACAAAGCATAGAATCATAAAATAGTCTGGGTTAGAAAGGACCTTCAAAGTCCAGCCCCCCTGCAAGGAGCAGGGACATCTCCAACCAAACCAAGTTGCTCAGAGCCCCGCCCAGCCTGGCCTTGAATGTTTTAGGGATGGGGCATCAACCACCTCTCTGGGCAACCTGTTCCATCGTTTCACCACCTTTGTTGTAAAAAATTTTTTCCTTATATCCCATATGAATCTGCCTCCTTCTATTTAAAAAAAAACATTACCCGTCATCCTATCACAACAGGGCCTGCTAAAGAGTTTCTCCCCATCTTTCTTATAAGTCCCCTTTAGGTACTGGAAGGCTGCAATAAGGTCTTCCTGGAGCCTTCTCTTCTCCAGGCTCTCCCCAACTCCCCAACTCTCTCAACCTGTCCTCACAGGACAGGTGCTCCAGCTCTCTGATCATTTTTGTAGCCCTTCTTGGACTCTCTCCAACAGGTCCACATCCTTCTTATGTTGTGGGCTCCAAAACTGGATGCAGTACTCCAGATGGGGTCTCACAAGTGCGGAGCAGAGGGGAAGAATCATCTCCCTTCACCTGCAGGCCACACTTCTTTTGATGCAGCCCAGGATACAGTTGGCTTTCATGGCTTTTTAAAAATAAGACATTCAATCTCTATCAGGGAAATGTATGAAAAAGCAGAATTTCCATCAGGGATAGCTAGAAGTCTGTCACGGATGGAGTACTCAACTCTACCATGAAGCTCACAATTTAAAATAATCTGTATGATACCATCTGGTAGTAGAAATATCTAGTATTAGATAGGTTATCAGGTTGGGTTTTTTTCCTGGTGTTCCACTGCAGCCTTCTGCCTGGGCATTAGGATATGACTAGGGATAGTACAGATCAGGAAATACGCAGTAAAGTATAAAATAACCATAAGTTATGATTTTCCATAAGACTTTTGATTACATTCTATGTTTAAACATCAAGAAATCAGAAAACAATTTCACCTTACTCTTTCCATACAGTCCGTTAAATCCCACTTTTTTTTTGATTCAACATTAGGATAGGTTATTCGGCTTGTTATTCTATGTAGACTGAAGAAATTCCAAGCAACAGCATTTAAAAACCATAAATTTGACACATCTGGAAGAAGTATTTTTAAATGCTCATAGATTTGAGGAGGAGATGCAAAATACTCTGTTAGTTGCCTTGAAAATTCAGCATGTCTTTTCAAGGATTGGTTGTAATGAAATTAAAATGCTTAAAGAAATTATAGGAATCCACTAAAAGAAAAATGTTTCACTTGCTATATTATACCCCTTGCATTTATTAGGATATATGTTTATTAAGATTTTATGGTGGTTGTAATACTGATCATTAGAAATGTTTTATCTGTGTTAGACCATTAAGTTGCCTAAAATTGCCTTCTTTTCCTGAGAAGACACAATACATGTTACTAGCTCAGTTAAGATTTCACTGAAGTTCACAGATTAGTGTAAACTAGTGAAAAAAAAAAAACAACAAAAAAAACCCACAACAATCAAATGTGCTCACAGCACAGTAGCTGCAGTATAATACAGTTTACTGAAAAATTTGATTCTGTATTGTTTTTCCTGTATTAGCTTTTCCCAGAGAAAAAGTGTGGATATTACTGTTAATCCAACAAGTCTCTGAATTGTTTAGTGTGCAAGCAGAAACTCTCGCTCCTTTAGTAAAGTTTCACTGTGCTAATCCCCTTGGAATGTAGCATTTATCACCTACCAAACAAGTGTAAAATATTTCAGTCCAAGAGGATTATCACCGCTGTCTTCCTCTCTGCTCTACTGGAGCAGAAGAGGAGAGGGAGGGATGGTAGGCAGCGCGATTCACCAGCTACAAAAGCAAAAAAACCAAGTAATTACAAGAACATTCCTAAGTAATTTTGTCCAGTTGTCTTTGATCCTCAGTTTTCTATTGTGGATTGTTTTGTTTTGGTTTGGTTTTTTTTTTTCATTTAAAGAGGCTAATATTTTCAAGCAACAAATCAAAACCTGTCTTATTTCCTTAAAACAAAAAAAAGCAGAGGAACCATAGCTGAAACTACAGCTCTCACACTGTCAGCGTAAAACATACTGGAGGAAAGTACTCTTTACTTGAAGAAGCTGTGATAGTCATTCACACCTCATACAACCACTCTGGCATCCCTTTTCCTTCTTCTCAATTTTATTAATTATTTTTTTTATACAAATGAACAGAACTGAACACAGTAGTTAATACTGGGGTTCACCATGTTTTTTGGCAGTAGTGAGATATTCCCTTGCCCAGTGATCTGCTCCTTTCCTAGCAAGTCTTAACATTATTTGGCACTGTTGACTTGATGTTTTCAGAGAAGTAGTCACATGATAGATGTTTTTCCTAAATGGTAACAGCTAATTTAGAGCGTATCACTGTACACTTATTACCAGGGCCAAACTCTCCTATCAGTGCTACTTTGTAAAATACAAAGATTGCAAGATCAGTGTGCAATTCTACCCAACCTCTTAACTTTGACTAACCTGAAACTCTGTGTGTACTCAGCTATTTCTCTCACCTCACTTTACTCCTCACTTTTGCTTCACCAATGTTGAGTATTCTGATGGAGCAAAAGTTCTAGCACAAATCCTGCTAGGATCCATTGGCCAGTTCTTCCCTTGTGAAAATTATCTTTCTGTTTTCTGTCTTTAGTTCCCAATATGCTTATTGATTATCAAGTAATATTTTACTATTAAAAGAAAAGAAGAAAAAGATAAATTAGCAGCATTTTACTGATAGAACATTATAGTAAAATCCCTGGCTTTCTATCTTATTACATTCGCACCACTGGAGGTGACATTACTCTCAGGATGTTGCTCTTTCCCACAGAAAGCCCTCAGGTCTCCTGGAGGGCTAGCTGTAGGTGGAAGACACACTAGGCTGAAAATCCATCATTTTTCTGATAGACTTCGCTTTACTGACCGTTCTGATGAATCGTCTAATGTTTAAGTGTTTGTGATTGCCAAATGTCCTATCATATTTTTGTTAAATTAGAGAGGTGTTGGCCTCTGTGTTAAGGTAGATGACTGGAAGGGTTTAATCACATTCTGCATATCTAAACTCTTCTTTTTTTTGTGGGGGCTAGGATATCCATTTTCTCTTATTCTCTGACCTAAAAACAATTACTCATGCCTCCACCTTCAGTTACTGCTATGGTTCAGCTATGGATGATGTGATTCCTACATTTATTGTTTACAAATTTATTTTGGATACTTCAAAATGTAAAGTCATGCCTAAAGAGAAATGAGACATTTTTTTTCCCTGAGATTCTTATTTTAAAAGTCAGCTGTGCTTCTTTTAATGCCATAGGAATGAATGTTAAAGTTTCTTTACTCAAAGTGATTTCCCATAGTTTTTGTCAAGGACAATCATCTTTTCTATAGCAAAATATGACACCTTAAATTTCAGTGCATCAGTATTAATTTAAATACTTTGTAGTTAATCTTCATGATTTAACCCAGAATATTTGTTTTAGGAACCTAGAATATTGTACAAATCTTTAGCCTGCATAATCCCCAAAGTAAATATAATTAAGAGATATATGAATAACCTTTAAGCAATTGTCACTGAAATTCTAAAAGAAACTTGTTCAGTTTATCATTTTCCTTTTCCCCATTTCCTCCATGCCAAAAAAAAAGAAACATAGGTGTAGGGATTCATTCAAACTGGCAGACTGTATCATGACCAGTTTTATCTTTAATTAAGTGGGTGAGTATACTATTTCCAAAAAAAAATACTGTTCATATGGCTTCTGTAACATCAAACCCAAGGATAACTAATAAAAGAAGGTAGAGTTACAGCTGTGTTCAGTTAATATAGAACAGATTGAATTGTTGATCTGTTCTCCAGGTCTGTTTTCCAGATCTGTTCATCCAAAACCCAGATAAAAGAAATCATTACAAGGGTTCTGCCACACATTTCCTAGCAATATTTTTTCACTGACTGTTGTGAATTGGTGATTTAAACCCAAGAAAATATAATTTTAAGAAATGTAGATATGCAACTTTCAGGAACTCTGAAATTCTTTAGGTTTTTTATCAGTGATTTTTCAGGATAGCACTTTTTTTTTTTTTTTTCCCCAAAGGATACAGAAAGAAGAAGTAAAAGTAGCTGATGTTGCTTTTGTTTTTCCTTATCTTTCAGATTACTCTCACCAGGTTCTTAAAGAAAGCAAATGTCTGGTAGCTTGGAAAGTCAATATGCCAAACAGACTCATCTAATGAATTATACTCATCAAATCAGTAAAAAGAAAAATAACTTTGAACTAAGCTGGCTGTCAGTCGCTAAGTGGTGAAGTGAACAGTTTCTAATGAAAGAATGTTGGGTTTTTTCTCCTGTAAAAGTCTAAAAAATTTAAATATACAAGTATGATAACCATAGTCATCACAAAAGCTAGCAGAAGAAAGGTTAAATGTATTGATGACTAGTTGTCTTGTTAGCAATAGGCTGTAATTTCACAGAAGAAGGGAACACTTCATACATGAGAAAACTTAATGGGATCCATTTCTATGAGCAAGGCTTCAAGTAATTCCACAATGTGAACAGGACTACACATGGTAAACCATCAGAGTAAGGTATCTCCGCTAGCACTGTGATGCACTTGAGGAATACTGAGTTTAACATCACTGTGGTGCTGTCCTTTTTCAGGCAGGCAGCTGCAATCATCTTTGTTCTACGCTGACAAGAACTGAGAGCAGAAATTGAGGCAGAAACTCTGATTTACAGGAAATTTGGGTCAGAGCTGAAAAATGGACCCAAATCTCCCAAGGTTCACTCAAGTGACTTGAACTACAAAGTCATGTTCCTTTTCTGCAGTTTAATAACTGGCTCATTCAGTGAACAGATGATATTTAATAGATTAATAAATGTTTACTTCTTCATGTACAGATTCAAATCCCTTAACATTTGCACATCTTTTATATTCCAAGTGCACTGAAATATGAAAGCCAAAAACCAAACATAACTCATACCATTACTCATATGTTTATCTGTGTTTTGTGAGGATAAATACCAGTATGTCTTTTTTTACTAAATCTAATTTAACAATATTTTTGGTGAGGATGGAAATTATCTATGCATACCTTACATGGTGTCAGTTTAGACACTGAATGCCTGCATGATGCAAGCTCCATAACATGATTTCCATATCAATGAAACTAAAATCTTCTCTTCTATTATGAAATTGTTTTTGATGTGCAGAATTCTCAAGACATCATCATGCTTTTAGGAATAAGACTTGACATTTTGAGAAGCCCTTGAAGAGTCTATGTCAGCTCTTGGCCTCATTTTAGTCAATGAAATAAAAAAAAAAACCCATGCATTGACTTCAATAGGGATATGATTTCACCTGAAGTTTCTGCCTAAAAAAAAAAAAAAAAAAGCAGAACTAATTAAAAAGCTGAAGGAGCAACCACAGAGAATAATAAAGACTTTTTTTTACAGTTTTGGAATAGTGAGTCTGTATCCAATCCTGAGTTTCTGTAACAAAATTGCTAATTCATCAATCCTTGTGTTCTTATGAAATTGTAAGATGAAAAAGACACTTATATGAGTTTTCCTGAGCAGCTCATACTAAAATAAGGTTCCTTCTTTAGTTATGACAGGTGAATTGGCTGTGGTGGTTTTGGGGAGGTGGAGCAGTAGAGAGGACATATTTGACTTTATTCCGTCTTGTGACACTGGGCTGCGTGATGTCACACCAAACTGAGAAAGTGCATAATGGATGTAAATCAGCATGCACTAGCTGCACAGCCAGTTTAAAACCTGTTCACAAAAAGTATGTATCAGTGTTTGGCTGTTAAGCTGAGAAAAGGTTTGAAGTGCAAGGTGGCTGTTGTCCCATCCAGATTCAACTCAATAAATATTTTCATGAATGATTTGGGTGATAGAATTGAACACTATTTATGTCATGCAGAAGAATACCAAAAACTGCAGAGGGCAGGAATGCAATCCAAAAAATCTCATGAAATTGAAGAGATGACCCAAGAACAACAAGGTGAATTAAATAAAGAAAAGAGAAAGTACTTCCTGTAGGCAGGAGAAATCAGATGGATTGAAAGTAACATCTGGCAAGGCAGCAAAACACGGCAAAGAGAACTGCAGGAGATCGTAATAGTGACTCAGAAATTAGAATCAACACTGTAGTGCTGTGCAAAACCCAGAAAATCTGATTCAGTAAAGCTTAATGGCAGGTTTATAGACAAAATACTAGAGATCTTATAGGTCTGATTTACTTGATGCTGGTGAGGTGTCAGCTGGAATATCCTATTTTTTTTTTTATATTTCATGCTAAAAAAGCTACAGAGTATATTGGAAGAATCTAGATGAGAACAATAGAATACGAGAGACAGAAAATATAAGTAAAAAAGAAATACAAAAGAATGTATCTAATTTGCCTAGAGGACAGAGAAAAAAAAAGAAGAATCAGCATGATAAATGTCTTTCAACATGTAGATGGTATAATAAAGAAAATGTTTGTCCTTCCTGTTCAGGAAAGGTCAAAGATATTCAGTAAAAAAATTTTGGTTGGATACTACGAAAAACTTTCTGCACGCAAGAACAGGCTACTTGGTAATGACACAATCCATTTTATTAGTTTAGAAAGAAACACTTATCTAACCAAGTGTTAAAGACAGATTAAATAGTATTATTGATTTATATGTGCAAGAAATATTATAATGAGTTCTCTTCTATCTCTAGAGAAACCATGCTAAGGCATATGGAAAATAAGGAGGTGATTTGTGACAGCCAACATGGCTTCACTAAGGGCAAATCATGCCTGATCAATTTCGTGGCCTTCTACAACAGTGTTACAGCAGTGGTGGATAAGGGAAGAGCGACTAATGTCATCTACCTGGACTTGTTCCTCTCAGCATTAAGAAAGTAGGATAACTGCATCATGACGGGGTAACAGCATCGGTGGACAAGGGACGGGCAACGAATATCATCCACCTGGACTTGTGCAAGGCATTTGACACTGTCCTGCACGACATTCTTCTTCCTAAACTAGAGAGGCATGGGTTCGATGGATGGACCACTCAGTGGATAAGGAGTTGGCTGGATGGCTGCACTCAGAGAGTGGTGGTCAACGGCTCAATGTCCAAGTGGAGACCGGTCACCAGTGGCCTCCCTCAGGGGTCCGTGTTGGGCCCGGCACTGTTCAACATCTTTGTTGACGACATGGACAGTGGGTTAGAGTGCACCCTCAGCATGTTCATCGATGACACCAAGCTGTGTGGTGTCATCGACAGGCTGGAAGGGAGAGATGCCATCCAGAGAGACCTGGACAGGCTGGAGAGGTGGGCCCGTGCCAACCTCATGAAGTTCAACAAGGCCAAGTGCAAGGTCCTGCACACAGGTCGAGGCAATCCCAAGCACCCACCAGGCTGGGCGAAGAATGGATCGAGAGCAGCCCTGAGGAGAAGGACTTGAGGCAGTTGGTTGGTGAGAAGCTCAAAGTGAACTGGCAATGCACACTTGCAGTCCAGAAAGCGAATCGCATCCTGGGCTGCATCAAAAGAAGCATGGCCAGCAGGTGAAAGGAGGTGATTCTCCCGCTCTATTCCACTCTCATGAGACCCCACCCAGAGTACTGCATCCAACTCTGGAGCCCCCAACACAAGAAGGACGTGGCATTGTTGGAGGGAGTCCAGAGGAGCTCCACGAAGATGATCAGAGGGCTGGAGCACCTTTCCTATGAGGACAGACTGAGAGAGCTGGGGCTGTTCAGCCTGGAGAAGAGAAAGGCCCCAGAGAGACCTTATAGCGGCTTTCCAGTATCTAAAAGGGGCCTACAAGAAAGCTGGGGAGGGAATTTTGTCAAGGATATGCAAGGATAGGACAAGTAGTAATGGTTTTAAACTGGAAGAGGATAAGGTTATATTAGACATAAGGAAGAAATTTTTTTTACTGTGAGGGTGGTGAGGCACTGGAACAGGTTGCCCAGAGAAGCTATGGATGGCCCATTACTGGAAGTGTTCAAGGCCAGCTTGGACGGGGCTTTGAGTGACCTGGTCTATAGTAATTTAGCATCAAAGAGATGCAAAAGAGGACATTCTGGACTCATTGGTATATCTTTCTAAATACATTAGGAACACATGAATATGTAATTTGCCTATAGGTTGGGGTTTTTTTTTCATTTTCATTCTAATGATAAAGTAAATCATCATCCCAAAGGACTTTATACTTGCCATAGTGCCACATAACTGTCTATGTTTAAAATACAGTAATTCAATATTTCTACAGTTTAATATTTAATTCTAAAAATGTAAAAGAAAATATTTATTTGCTCAAGGACTTACATATTCAGCAGCTTGCTTTTCCTTCCTTTTTTACCTTATCTAACATGTACCATGAAGCTCATCACAAGGAAAATACTATAGAAAAGAAACAGCTATTAATAAAAATATACCTTTAAATTTTTAAGTAGGCTGAACATATCTCCTTTGCTCAGTATCAGAAATCTTCAGATCAGATCTTTTGCTTTGAATTTTTTATGCAGTCTTTCCATTTTTCTTGTTATGAGTGTCTTCTATAGTACCAATCAATACAGAGCCACAAATTCTTGACATTGCTCTTTGCTTTGAACTGTGCACTTACTTCATTTTCCCTTTTAAGGATATCAGTTTTTAAAATTCAACTATTCCATGCTCTGAACCAAAAACTCAAATGCTTATTATTCATTTGCATGTTGGTATGGCTTTTTGTAGAAGATTTTCAAAATGGACACCCATTGTTTCATGGATATGGTAGGCAGGTTTTCAATTTATTTAATGTGCAGCATCACTGGCTTACTTTGGAACAAAATGATAATCAATGAATGAGGAGAATTAAATAAACTATTCAAACATGAAGCAGTTTTTCAGTATGTTTATAAAGAAAACTCTACTATTGCCATTTTTTAATCTTTTTCTTGAAGGCAAATCAGTAAATGCAAGATTTTCAAAAAAGCAGGAGGAATTTTCTACTAGAACTCAAACACCATTGTCAGCAAAGACTAACAAACTAAACACTCAAAGTCCAATTTAAATGCAATTTAGGCTCCATGGCATCAGATTTTTAAATATATTAGGATCTTGGTGTTAAAGGAAGACATCCCATTGTGCTTAACTACCATGAATTCAATGGGTGATAAGCACTTAGGGTTGGATTCAGTTCATTTAACTTTAGCTGTCTAGAAGGCAGGTATCTACTCTGAGCTATGTTGGTAGTCTAGGCAGAGAAACAGGGATCTCCAAAGAGTGTTTCAGCCCATCACCACCTGCATCAGGCAAGTGTCTAGGAAACCACGGGAAGTGTATAAAGCTGGGGTGAGAGACTGAAGTATTATACATGGAAAGTGGCATGTCATATGGGCATGGAGGGTAGCAGCACACATTGGCATGTTCTGCTGAGAAGGTGACGAAGACTCGTCATTGGCCTCTGGACTCACAGTGGCTTACTGGTTTCCGTGAGTCTGTGTTTCCATGCTTATAACCCACCATCTTAAATAAATAGCAGATTATTTGAAAATAATTTTTAGGGTTTGGGTTATCAAAGACCTTAGATATATGTGAAATAACACTCTACTTACATGCCATTTTACACTTATGCTTGTAATATTTTGCACTCTCTCTCTGTATGAGACATGAAAGAGGTTGTACCTAATACTTATCAACTTTGAAAGCATGCTTCTTCATGACAGTAAACAAAGGAGTACTTTTGAGACAGCACATGATATCAGTGTAAAAAAAAATTATATTACTTTTTATATTTTCTTTTTAATGGACACATGTTTGTTCTTGTGAAAAACAACTGAAAACATTGTCTAAAGCTAAACAGAATGGGTACAGGAATTAAAAAATTCCCATGTAAGCTCTCTCAACAAACTTTAGTCTTCAGTGACTTTTCACACAGGCAACTCTCTGCAGAATCTATCATTAATGCTACATACTGTGACACAGACAAACATCCTTTAATGCTAAGTTAAAGATTGCTACACTCATTTTCACTTTGAGACCTGAATTAGGATAAGTACTATTGTCTCCTGGAGATGTTTTGCCAGAAATTAAGTCTCCATAGTCTCTTATAAGCCTCTGCTCTCAATATGTGGAGACATTTCTTGAAAGAATCCCAATTACTTCAGATTTGTACTTTACAGTATTTCCAAGAGTGAAAACCCAAGAGTCTGGCAATTATCATTATATTCTCATTCTTGAAGCAGGTTGTATATGCTAATGAAGAGAAAAAACCTAATTACATAGTATCAGTCTGTTGTTACTAAGCGCTCCTGTAACCTCTTCTTCCAAACAGCTGTCTGAGCTCGTAACTTTTTCCTTTATTAAAAATTAAAAGCGCAGAATTCAGGAAGGCAAACACAACAGCCAGAAGTTGTAGTTTTAGGAAACATCTCATGCTTCGAACCCATGTTTGTCAACTATGAAAAACGCACAGTTAGAAGCTCAAAAGTTTTCTGATTCTAAACAAAGTAAGCGGTATTGTATATCCTTGTGCTGAGCTGGAACTACTTATGGGATTGAAATACTTTAAACCATTCTCCAAGGTGCTGATAGTACTTGGGAAGTAGAATAGGAACTATTCAAGACAGAATAACTAAAAGAAAATGGGATATTTTTGTACAATGTAAATCAGGCACCCATAACACAAGAAAACATCCGATGAAACAAAAAAAAAGAGTAAAATAAACATGAGCTAAGAGTAGTATTTGCTTTTTTTTTTTTTTTTTTT